>JZKD02S1023398.1:890926-902941 GCA_000966675.3 Picea glauca | reverse complement strand
TGTTGTATTATGAGAATGTTATTATGGTTGATTTTAGCTTTAGCTTGTCATCATATGGTGTTTTCATACTGTTAAATGTTATATGATGTCCATAATTTCTTATTCCATTTTTTATATATGATCATCATTTGATTATTGTGGAATTTATTTCTAATGTTAAATGATGGATAATATCAATACTCAGAATTGAGTTTTCTTTCGTTCTTAAATATTGATTATCTTAAGATCACATGAATTTTAATTAGTTGTCTTCCTGTTGTTATTAATTTACTCCAACATCAAATACTTCTTTGAATATATTCTGGAAGCGCTAGTATTGTTCTGTTATAGGTTTCCCTTAACAATAGTACAGGCATGAGCTCATACAACACAGAAAGATAATACCAGTTTCGTTGATCAGCTACAGATTATTCTGTGTGTTATTTAGTTAAGTTGTTTATGAATGAAACAATGATTACATTAATTAGCTTTGACTATTTTTGTGTCACTGTTTCAATTGTATTCATTTAGTATTTATTTGTTTAATATCTTTTAAAAAAAATCCAAAAAGAAGTGTTGTTTATATTTGATTCATAAACTTTATCAAACAATCATTTTCGCAAGATTTCATGCAAACCTTGTAAATTGTATATAAACTATTCATAGTCATTTGTATATTCACATTCTTAGATAAATATTTGTAATTATTGTGTCAATTGTTAGAATATTTTCTTTAGTTAGTTTATTTCATTTTTCTATCTTTAGGACCCTAGTTGGCTAACGGAGCCATTAAACCCATCAGAATAGGTTACACCAAACGAATTGGGTTATTTAGACAACCCTGGACCGAATCTATTCTTCCAATTGACAGAAAGTCAAATTTGCCCGTCAACACAGATCACTTTGCATAGTGTAACACCTCGGTGTTCTACCCGTTCTGCCTTTGGTAGCAGGCACGTGGCACGCCTTTGGTTGGGCAAGCTTACACGATGACGGAAGCAACAGTTAAAGCTCTCATGAGTGCAGTAGATGAGGACACTTCGGAACAGGCGGGTATGTTTATTGACTATGAAAAGCTCATTTCTAAACAACGTCTAGTTCCAGAACCTTCATATTTTCTTCTGAATAGCTCTGTGCAGGTTTTACCAAGCTCTACAACGGGTACAGTGAATGGAGGGAGGCCTAATGTTGTGTGCTCGATACACACATTGACGGGTAATGCTGTAAATTGTGGAACTCCAAGTCATCAGGGTGGTGGAGAGCCTTTCTCGAGGAGTAGGAAGCTAGCTTCGAGGTCCCGGTTACCTAAGAAACCATGGATACCCAACAAGACCCGACACAAGATGGTGTTGGGGAACGACTTGGGTTTGGAGGAAGCGGTCAATTTGGCATTGATAGCACTGGTGGGTAGATTTTCTTACCGCTCTCGATTTTTTACACTAGTGCTTTGTTGGATGGAGGTGAATTGGACGCCCTTGATAGGGTACATCCCTGAACTTTACGTTCTCTCACATGGCTAGTTTGGCTTTTGTTTTCTCACATCGGAGGATTTGGAGAAAATCTTAGATTGTTTTTGGCCTTTTGATGGAGGGAGTCTGATGCTAAAGAGATGGAGGATCTCTTTCGACCCAACTCAAGATTATTTTCGCTACAGACATCTATGGATACTACTATCAGGACTTCCATTAAATTTTTGGAACAGGAAGGCTTTAACAGCTATTGGTAATGCCTTGGGCCGATTTATAAGTATAGATGAGAAGGCTCTTTGTGCACCGAAACGTAAGCTAGGTAGGATTCTGGTCGAGGTCAATATGCATTGTGGTCTGTTGGAAACTTTAGACATACAGTGGCGGGATCAGTTTTTTTCACACTCACTCGACTACCTAGGGATATCGTTTCATTGTACACTCTGCAGGAAGATAGGACATCTAAGAAAAACATGTCAGAGTTGCAAAGAGGAGGAGGAGGAGGAGAAATCTTGACTTCAGAAAGTGCCAAGATTTCGCTCGCCGGAATATGAATCGACTGCTTGAGAAGTGTCTGTCCCTGTTTCCTTGGATTCTCCGAACGTCTCGCGATCAAACACACTTACGGGTAAGCTTAAATCTCAGTGTCCTGGACTTTTTAATACTTTATCTTCTTGGGAAAAAATTACACTGGATGCGACTTATCCACATGGGACGATATCATTTGGTCATCCATGTGACCCTACTCCTGTTGTCGAGCCTTTCATTGAGCCTTCGGTTATCCTCACAAATCCTGGGTTGGGTTCGGTGTTGCGGGATGAGCCTTCTGTTACCTTGGGAGTTTATTTACTTGTTCATGTATTGGGTAGGGTCCATCCTAAAATTGTGGAACCCAAGAGATGCCTATCTGGCTCTAGAAGCTCCTCCTTTGAGTTGGGGGCTACCTCGAATACGTCTCTTTCTTTACCAAAGAACCCTAGGATGGGGGTTGAATTAGGGGGGACCGAACCTTATGTACTCATAGCTTACAGGGAGGAGGACCCTAGAGACTGTTATCTTGGGGAGACACTAGAGGCTTTAGTACCAATTGATCGGGAGGTTGAATCCTTGGTACCTCTCACTACGTTTTTAGGCAAAACAGTCATACCTTTTCCAGTCATTTCGGATTCAATGGATCCTTCTAAACTTCGCGGTGGGGGTGTAAATTCAAGTTATACTCGGTCCAAGGGGCTTGGTTTTGAGACATCTTCTATAAAAACTAGAAGTGCCCGAAAACAGGCTACACTTTCGAGGAATGCTCTTGTTGTTTCCTCTTCCACTACTACAGATTATGGGGCGCTTAGAGGCATCAAAGCCCTTGCTCATGCTATACCATGATTTTTCTCTCCATTAATATTCATGGGGTGGGAGGGACCCTAAAACAAGCCTCCATGCGCAGATTTTGTCGTTCAATTAAGCCGGATATGATTTTCCTTCAAGAAACACTTGTTGATGAAGATAAGGCGAGACAATTTATGCTTCGCTTTGTTCCGAGTTGGTACATTAGTGCGGTCAGTTCACTTGGAAAATCGGGAGGGCTCCTGGTGGCATGGGATCCGAATAAGTTCTTGTTGACTCCTAAATTGTGTATTGGGGATATCATGCTCAAAGGCATATCTCTTGAAAACAAACAAGACATTTGTTTGTTAAATGTTTATGGACCTTGTGTTGAGAGGAAATTATTTTGGGTCTGTGTGGCTCGGAGTGGTATATTGGATTCTAAGAATCTGATTCTTGCGGGTGATTTAAAATTCTCATTAGGAGCTAACGAAGTATGGGGGGCGGCCGCTCATTTGGACAAACTTGCAGAGTATTTCAAGGATATGTTGGTGAAACATCAATTGATTGATCTGGTCCCAGTTGAGATTGTCCCGACATGGAGAAATGGCAGAAGTGGCAGAAAATGTATTTCAAAGCGCCTGGACATGATTCTTGTGTTGAAAAGCCTCCTCACTGATGTGGGTAGGTATCGGTATTGGGTGGATCTTCTCTTTGTTTCTGACCATGCACCTGTGGCAATTCATTTCGATCTCCAACTTTTCCAATAGATTTTCCTTTTAAACTAAATCCTTCATGGCTGGTTGAGGTGGACTTTGAGACTATTGTAAGTGAGGTTTGGCAGGATCCTAGATTCTTAGAAGAATCAGATATCCATATTAGATTTGTTGGGAAACTAAGATCCCTTAAAGCGCGGATCAAAACCTAGGCGCGGTTAAGACGAATTGAACAACAAAAAAATCTATCTTCTCTTGAAGAGGATATCTGGGCTACTCTCTCAAATTGCCCAAGAGTTGGACTTGACACTTCAGATACATGTAGCTTGAAGACACTAGAGACTGAACATATCTGACTTCTAATCATTGAGGAAGAACTTTGGTGACAAAGGAGTCATGCAATATGGTTAAAAAGTGGAGATCGGAACACCAAGTATTTTCATAAGGTTGCTACTGCGAAGAGGAATCACAAACATCTCTGGGAGATCTGTGATGAATTGGGGAAGGAACACAAAGGGCAAGAAGCTTTAAAATCTGAAGCAAACAGGTACTTTCAGAATTTATTTTCTAAGGATCCCCAAATCACTCCTATGGATCAGTTTAATATTGTCTAGATGTTTCCTTGTTTTATCACCGAGGAGGATTCTAATAAACTTGATCGTCCAGTTACTAAAAATGAAATTCTGGAAATATTGAAACTCTTTGTAGTTGATAAAAGTCCAAGCCCAAACGGGTGGACAGCAGAATTTTATTTGAAATTTTTTGAAGTGTTGAGTGATGACTTGGTGGATCTTGTTGAAGATATTAGATCTAGAGGAAGGATAAAAAGTACCTTAAATTCTACCTTCTTGGCACTAATCCCAAAGGAGAATAATCCTCAGACCTTTGGGGATTATAGACCCATAACACTTTGTAATCTTTGCTATAAGTTGATTTCCAAGGTCATAGAAAATAGGATTAAGCCCATACTCTTGAGGGAACTATCTGGTGAACAGCTCGGATTCCTAAAAGGCAGGCAGATTCTGGATGCTATTGGTACTGCACAAGAATGTATTCATAGTATCAGGGATAGAAAACAAAGGGCATTGATACTTAAGCTGGATCTTAGGAAATCTTATGACTGTATCAATTGGGATTTCCTTCGCATGATTTTGGTACAAACGAGTTTTAATGTACAGACCATAAAATGGATTATGAACTGTGTGGTGAGCTCCTCTTTTTCGATCCTGATCAATGGGGAGGCCTCCCAGGTATTCAAAGGTGAATGGGGATTGCGCCAAGGATGTTCACTCTCACCATTGCTTTTTATTCTTTTCATGGAAAGAATCATCCTTCTCTTGAAAAAGGGTCAAGAGGACGGTTTGTTAACTGGTGTCAAGGTTTCTAGGATTGTCAAAATTCTTCATCTTATTTTTGTTGATGATGTTCTCATTATGCTTAAGGCTTCAATGGAAGAATCGAAGGTGATCAATTCTTTGTTAGATCATTTCTGTAGTGCGTCGAGATTAAATATTAGTCCACAAAAGTCGACTTTCCATTATTCCGGGATAAATGGAGTATTTCTGGAGCATTTAAAAATCTTGTTTACTTTAAATTTTGTGGAGATGTCTTTGGGTTTATGTTACTTAGGATACTTTCTAAGAGCGGAGAAGAGTACATTTGAAGATTGGAGGTGTCTTATTGTTAAATGTGAGAAAAGGATCAATCAATGGTGCAACCGGTGGTTGACTATAGGGGGAAGACTTATACTCACCAAATCTGTTCTTCAAATGTAATTTGTATATTGGATGGCCTTGGCTGTGGTTCCAGCCTCTGTTCTCTCGAGGATATGTAGGTTTATCTTTTACTTTATTTGGTCGAGAGGAGGCAAGTCCCAGGGTATACATCTCTGTAGTTGGGAGAAGATTTCTAAGCCTAAACATTTGGGTGGTTGGGGTCTTCGGAATCTTTTCTTGTTCAATCGTGCCTTAGCAGCTAACTCTTTTTGGCGTGTTTTGTTCAAATATAGTATATGGCATAAAGTAGTTAAGGATAAATACTTTCCCTATTTCTCAATAGCAACCTGGATATGGTCGGCTTCTCCATTTCAACCTGTTGCCTCACAAATCTAGAAAAATCTACTGAAAAATTTACCTATCATTACTCGGTGGATTAGCTAGGATCCTGGGAATGGGCCTTCGATTTTGATAGGTCTGGAAAAGATCTTGGGGATAGGTGGTGATTCATTATTATCTTCAGAACTTTGTGAGGCTCTTAAGGTAAAAAAAACATGTTATCTATATAGACCGAGGTAGCTTTGGGTTTTGTCACAAATCAGTGGAAAACTTGTGAAAATTTAGAGCTCAGTGGGAATGTGGCAGTGGAATGGACTGCATACTGCAAGGCGCTTATACATTCAGGGTACAAATTCATTCAAGAGATGATAACTTGATTTGTATCGGCGGTGATCATTCAGGACTTATCACTGTAAAAAATGTCTACAATGCCCTAGCTAATGAATATTGGTCGAATCCAAACACTGATTAGCGAAGACACATTTGGACTTGGGATTTGGCTCTGAAGTTAAAACTTTTTCTTTGGCTGGATTTGGAAAATAAGATTCTATCTTGGGAAAATATTAGAAAGAGGGGATGGGCAGGCCCGAGTATTTGGTTTTTATGTCTAAATGATGAGGAGACAGTTAATCACATTTTTATTACTTGTTCCTTCTCTCAATTTGTCTGGACGGATTTGGCTATTGTTTACAATTTAAATATCATATGGGGAGGTGGATCTTTATTTCAATGTTTTGAAGCTTGGTTATTGGTGGAGAAATCCCAAAAGACCCTCCCTGCGTTGATGTGTTGGTATGTGTGGGTGGCTAGAAATAAGTACTTATTTGAATCCCATATCCCCTCTGTATAGGGTGTTGTGTACCAGATTCGAGGCTTGATGGATGCAACGAGGACTTAAACTACAATTGTGCATGGACCGAAGAGGAAAAAGAAACCACCTGATATAATAATGCAAAATGTAAGTTGGTTTGATGGCACATCACAGAATAATGGATTACTTTGTGGAGCGGGTGGTATCATTAGGACTGGAGATAATACATTATATAGGTGGACCTTAAATTGTGGAAGGGGCTCAAATACCGGGGCTGAATTACTTGGAGTATGGGAAAGTTTATCTTTAACACATAGAATTGGTATTGATCAGCTACAGGTATTGAGGGATTCAAAGATAGTGGTCGATTGGTTAAATATTAAATGCAATCTTCATGTTTCATCACTCTTGTGCTGGATGGAGAAGGTAAGTGTTGGCCCTTGAGCAAGATTTGGAGATCCTTGGTCATTTTGACCATTTTGGGACTTCAACAAACTAGTCGAAGGCGGAGCGCAAGTCGAAGCGTACATCGCAAGATATTGACCCCTTGTTTAGGGATTTTTGGGTTTTGGGTTTATGTAACGAGTATGGGGATGTCATCCCATGGGTTTAACCCATGTTTAGGCCCTTTCGTAAAGTATAAATAGATGTCTAGGTGATGTAAGAAGTGGTGACGAGTCATTTGTAATCCGATGAGCTAAGTGTAAATGATAGTTGTAAATGCTTTGTGCATACTGTGTTGAACCCTTTCAGAGCTAAGTGCAAGTGGTTGTAAGAAGCTTGTGTGTAGACTGTAAGAAAGGATTTATGCTATAACCTAGCTTGGGGAATGAGGATCTAATGAGGCGCACACAAATCTCCTATCCTCTGTGGAGTAGGATCTTGAGGCTCTGTGCATGTAAGAAGTTTGACAGAAGATAATAAAGAAGAAGAAGAGTTGGTGGACATAGCCCCAGGCTGGGGGTGAACCACATATATCCTGTGTTATGGTTTCTCTATGCATTATGGTTGTGATGTTGTTCATATGATTTATGCTTTGTGCTTACCTCATGAATGTTTATATACCTCTGATATAGTAGCTTAGTGCATAGTAATATGAATGAATCCTAGATCTGATCTGCTTATATATGCTAAGTGCTTGAATGTGTTAGATCTCATTGAATATTGCGCTGCTCTGTAATTAGGGTTTTATCTGCGTTGTGAATAAGGATTAAGTACTAATGAATGATAACTGCTAAGTGCTTTGCTAGGGTATTGTAATCACAAATCTATGTCCCAGCTAGGTTGTAGACACTAGAGTCCTACAACCACCCCTGCCTCTACCTCAAGTGAGACTTCATCTGCTTCGCAGGTGTTATCGAAAGGGCCGATAGTTAGGGTTTTGTTGGTGCGTTGTTGAAGCGTTGAACCCCGGGTCTAACCCTATGCCAAAAAATGGTTCTGTTGTTGGGTCATGAAACTATGATTGTTGGGAACTAAGGAAAAGAGAAAGCTCTGTGCGTAGATCTATTTCCCTAGTGCACAGTATTCTACTTGACTTGTGAAGCTCTGTACTAAGAAAGGAAGCAGATCTAAAGAAAAGAGGTAAGATCTTAAAGCTTTGTTCTCCGATAAAAGGTAAGAACAGTGAAAATTTTTGATTGAAAAGGTAAGATCCGAACGCTTTGTTCTCTGTTAAAGGTAACATAAGTGGAAATTTTTGTTTCGAAAGTATGGATCTAGGTATGTTTGATAAATTTTGTCCTAGTCTAAAAACTAGGGCACAGATATAAGAAAGAAGATTTGATATGAGTAGATCTGATAAAACTAATGAAAGATATATTATTCCTATGCATAGAAATAATGTTTGGACTAACAAATGGTTGCAGGACCCTAGAAAGAATTTTTTGCAGGTTAGCTACTATGATCCTTGTGTGAAGTACAAGAAAGTTTGGGGATCATTTAAGAGAAAGAGAGGATTAACTCTTTGTTACAGTTGCAGAAGACCGGGACATCTTGATAAGGAATTCCCAGGTAGAAACCCTATTTGTCTTTGTTATAAAGCTATGGACCATGAAGTTCTCGATTTCCCTAGAATGATTGCTAAAGTTGATAATATGAATATGAGACAAGAAAAACCTAACGAGGACCAAGAAACTAAGACTATGCCAGAACCTCAGAAAGAATCAGAGATTGTATTACTACAAATGAAAGAAACCCTGAATGATCACAAAAACACTAATCTATCAGAAATCTTAAAATATAAAGAGTGCATAGAAGCAAGAATAGGAGACTTCGACATAGACTGTGTCCTAAACGAGGAAACACATGTGAATATCATGATAGAAAGAACTTGGGAAATTTTCGAAAAGACTGCTATGATTCCATCATTGGGAGGAATAGGATTATTTAGAGGAAAGCTAATAACCCTATGTGGAAGACTTACCCAAACATCTATGAGTACTCATGGAACTTCGACAGAGGAAGAATTTGAGGTTGTTAAATTTATTGAGAACAGAGCCCCATTTTCTATGTTACTAGGAAAAACCTGGATTAAGAAAGATCAAACCCAAAGAAAAGAAGAGGAAGCTCTAGAACAGAAAAAGAAAGAATTAAAATATTTCATGACTAGGATAATAGCACACTTGATCGAAGAATAGGAGAACAGGTTGAAGCTATTCAGAACCAGAGACTTGGATGTTGAAATTGAAAGAACACGGGAAGACTTGAAACACATGTATGTACAAGAGAGTAGAGCACCTACCCCAGACAAAGAAGAAGTATTTCCCTTGAACCCTAGGAAATATCATCAACAACACGAAGTTACTATGCCAAGAGGAGATAAGAATAAGAATGGAAAGAGGAATACTGAGATGCAGATCATAGGGAAGAAGGCTAGAAAGTTTAGCAAGAAGAAAGAAAATCTAGAGAAACTACAGGAAGTTCCAGAGAAGACTTCGTAGAAGGGAGGTCTCCAGAATTTGAACATCACTGAAATATCAGAGCAACTCAGATTGGCACTTTGCCATGGAGGAGCAATATGACCGTTGGAGGCCTTATGACCATTATACCGACGCTCCAGAATAGTTAGAAAAACAGTTATGATCAGAAATCTCACCATTGAATCATTGGTACTGTGCCATAACGGAAAAAAATGCATTGATGAGGGATTTCTTGTCCGTTGGAGGAATCCGTTATGACGCTATCTATTTATTCCATCTACTGTTGCACCGAGAACACTTTTGTGAATTGTATCTGAGCCTACAAGAGAATCCATTGTTACCGTGTTTTGTTTACTGTGACTTCGCCACCTGCTCTATTGCATTGAGTATTTGTTCATCGACCTAAGTTATCCAATCTCGAGCGTGCATGTCGGACGAACTCAACGCAGTAGAAAATTCAGTAGAGGAAATCCTAATAGATCTAATGGTTGAAAAGGTAATGTCCACGGGGATTCAAGCTTCATCGTCGAGAGGAGTGCAAGCCTCCTCGTCGACTGCTCGCGGATCTGGACCATCCTGATCTGTGACCGAGAAACGCACCAAGCATCGCAATGACTTGGTGAATGTGAAGCTAATCCCGTCAATCCTACCTGACTACATCCCACCTCTAGCCAGCGTGATGAGTCATGACAGTGTCCCAATGAACTTCGACTACACTATGATTACCGCATACCTCCCGAAGGGGATACGTGCAGTCAAACCACAGCTGGATAAGATCCTGACATTGAAGATCAGTGACTTCAACCTAGGGAATCACAAGAACTACATCATGCTCGCCCCTCATAGGTATTTGACCAGGATGAAGGGGAAGAAGTCGAAGATAATCCCCCAACCATGGACTGTGGACATCGCACGGTCCACTATTCTCAACGTAATGAAGATACCCCATTTTGGAAGACACAAGGAGGTTAACGCGTGCATTAAGATCCTATTGTCATGCTTCCATGGTGGTTATCTGTGGTTGAACAGACGCATCACCGTCGAACCGACGTTGATCCATCGGATCACCGGATTGAGCATGTAGGGACCAGACCTGCAAGACTTTTACTCACGGAAGGCTGCAGACTGAGCCCTAGCACATAAGATTAAAGATACCTACGGTGATGTGGAGAAGGAGAAGAGAAGCTACAAGATATCCTCCATCCAGAATGGCACAGTGTGCCTTGCTTGCCAGTTGATTGCTGGTAAGCTATTCTGGAAGAATAGACCCATGCAGGTCACGGGGTTTGTTGTTGACCTTGCAGAAAAATGCGTGGAGGGGCTACAAATGAATTGGGCTAGCTACTTAGTTAACCAGTTAGAACAAGACTGTCATGAAGCTCAGGATCAGGGCTACGAGTTCCATTTTAGTTGGATGCTGATACTCATCGTGTTCATTGCTTGGGAGATGTCGGAAGGTGCGACCTTCCCTAAAATAGAGCCATCTGAACCCTTAGTTGTGAAATTCACCACACTTTGGTATTCGAGCGATACGGGGAAATAATGGTATTCAAACGTGGTGTTCCACACCTATTACCTCCAGTTGAAGAGGGCTATTGAGTCTGTCCCTCGTATGACGTCAAACACCCTACACAGGTTCAGGACATTTTTGAAGTTCCACGTAGACAGACATTTTATCTATATCATTGCACGTGGAGATGAACACAAGGAAGTACTACAGAGTTATTACAAGCTCACAAAGGAGGACCTAGAAGAAATAACTAAGGAATGGCCTGTAGAGCTCCTTATCCTTGTTGACCTCGTAGAACTATCCGACCCTGACCTCATCGGAAGTCCGATGGTCACTCGCGAAGAGTATGACGCACCAAGCAGTAGCAGAAGGAAGAAGAAGGAAGAGGTACAAAAGCTGGACAACACATCAGACAAGACTGCTTCAGAATCGCCTGGAGAAGGAGGTAATGACGAAGTAGAAAAGGAAGAGGACAAGTTAGAAGAAGATAAGCAGAATCAAGGCGAAGTAACACTGCCTCATAATCCCCCTGATGAAACAGAGACGTCTAAGAAGAGAAAGGTTTCCCCCACGAAACCTTATTCACGGAAGAAATCTAAAGCTAGCAAGCCCAAGATGGAGACTATACTCACGATGGACGACATCGAACTAATCATCATTGCTATTTCAGATACCTAAGAAGATATTTTACAGCGCAACGAAGAAAAACAAGAAACCATGTACGACAGAATTGAAGCAGAGTTGTGAGGGGTACAACAAGTTGTAACACACCCACTACGAAAATAATAAAAAATTGGCCTTTTTTCATCTTTTCTATCCCTTAACCCCACTCATATGATCGACGGCTATGACCATAGGTCTTATCGGGGAGGTGCTCGTCGGCTTTCGTGATTCAGGGAAATCACGGTGCATGTATTCCCCTTTCCCTCTTGTCTTTCGAAGAGCCAAAATCCGAAATGGATCTAACCGCTTAATAGGATTAACAGTGACCCAGGTTAAGTTCGGGTACTCTATGTTAGAAAAACAGGACCACGAAGCAATAAAATAAAACAAATGCAGAAACAAAAAACACAGAAGACACACAATACAAGAGAGACACAGATTTATGTGGTTCACCCAGTGTGGACTACGCCCACCAGAGAAATTGCCAGGTCCTTCCTTTATTATTATCCAGCAAATGAAGGGATACAACCTACAGCAAAACCCGTTGTAACTTCCTCTTCTTTCTCTCACAGTCTCCT
>JZKD02S1023398.1:861274-872175 GCA_000966675.3 Picea glauca | reverse complement strand
AGATTCTATCTCCAACATTTTTGTTGTCCATTCTTCTTTGAGAGTTACCACCCCGTCGCAACCGTCCCCTCTACCGAATTCGCGACATAAAACCAATAAGAATGCCAACCACACCCCTGAGAGTGTATGACAGTCTGTTATATTTAAACCTCTAGGCACAAGTAGAGGAATTCACTAGAGGGAGCCAAGCATAAATGAAATCATCTCTCGTCGACAAGAATGTCCTTCCTATAAAATGAAGCGGAGTATGCAGAGTAAACGTCCCTATGACTTTAGCCTGGGTAGAGTAATTTCACATCTCCTCTTAAGTACCAACGCCCATATGCCAATGGATCCTCCCACACTCCAGGTGATCAGGGTCATTAATAACCCAACTCTTGACAAGACATAGAACCTCCTCCTGATATCTGTGTAGATTTCCATGCCCCCAAGTGGAAGTATGACAAACATTGTATTGCACGAGCGGTTTATCAATCTGACACCCCATCGAGGGGATATGATTTGATTACTATAATGTTATTTATATGTAAATATTTGTATAATTTATATTATTTTATACTATAATATGATTTTCAAAGTAGGTTGAGCCTAGGCCAACCCCGCTTGGATGCTAACCACCACCCTTAAACTCTCGCAATGATATTTGAATATGTAACCTGATGGGGACTAAACCTTACACAAACCGATTGGTCTCCACCTTATTGATTTCATAAAATATTATATTTAGTAGACATATACTAAAAGGGATGTGATCATCTCTCCAATACTACCTTATAAAATATAATTGACTTCTCTCAATGTAATATATCATCTAAATTATTGTAAGAATTTATTGAGTTATCCTATTCATTGATTCATCCTACCATGCTTGGTGGAATGGTAAGGTAGTGGTGGTTATGGAATTGGGAACCAAGTACAAAAACTTAATCATCAACAAGTTTAAATATTATATTTTTTTTACTTTTCTAGACAATTATCATCGAAGTTTAACAATCCAATTGTTGGTAAAATCACATTTTTCATTGTATAATATTTATACTACTACGCTCGACTTAAACCCTCTTTTCTTCCTCAGGGGACTCTTTCCTTATCCACCTACTCTTTGCCATCCTCCTTTCCTATTACCGCGGCTCCCATTACCATCCCCTCCACTGAACCAGTCACCATCGTTCGACCTCTTTGCTCTTTGAATACCCCCGATGGTTCTGGCCATAACAAATCCTCTGGAGACAGAGCCTGCACAAATCACAAACTCAAGTCCTGGAAGGTTAGATCGACCCCAACCAACTGCACTCTCGACAAAGATGTCACCCTGGACCATGTGGCCAACCTTTCTAAGTGGGCTCTCGTTGGTAAGTTTTACTATACCAAGATGAATAAAAAACACTTATCTCTCTAGCTTCAAGAGTCTTGGAAACCGTTGCTTGGTTACTGTCTGAGGATAAGCCTCCTGTCCAACCACTGGTACATTTTTCATTTTCTATCAGAATATGATCTTTCGTTGCTTTTAAAACCCCCGTGGATACTAGATAGGGGTGTCCTCATGCTCAAGAGGTGGACTCTTGGATTCAGTTCTTTTATTGAATCCTTTAGCAAAATAAATATGCGGATGCTATTGCCAGATCTTCTTCTCGAACTCTGGTCTCTACCTGTCTTCGAAGTGGTCGCCAACACTGTCTGGAAATTTTTTTTATTTGATTCACGCTCTCTTAGCTGGGTCAACAAATAGGTAGCATGGTTGTTGGTTGAAATAGACCTTGAAAGCTGTCTCCCAGAGTCCATTGACGTCATTTTAGGGGACCACTCTTTCAGACAACATGTTGATTTCTGGCGGGAGCCATTTCGATGCCATCTCTGTTGGAAAATCGGTCACCTGAAGAGATCATGTACACGACAGACTGTTCTCTTGAAGAAATCAGATATTACGGCTAAGCCTGTGTTCTCCAGGACCACCTTGGAACTTTCTGGTAAAACTCTTCCCTAGAATATGGATAGAGACAACTTCCTCGGTAAGATGAAAGTCTTCTTCCCTGATTTATTCCATAATTTATCTAATGAAGAAGTAAATTATTTAAAATTAAATGAGTCATGGGTGTTAGAAATCTTCCAAGATTTCTGGAAACTTCTACTTAACAAACTTAATGGTAAGTTACTTGGCCCTGTCCCCTAGAGTGATGCCCCTATTGCATCTGACTCCTCTCCTCATCCATCGGATCCATCACTGAATTTCACTCAGGAGGATCACTCTTGGCGTCCTTCTCCGTGTCTAGAACCCTTTAATCCTGAACCTCGCTCTCTAGCGCTCCTAACCCCACCTCCTCTCCCCCTACCATGTAGGTCATTGCTCCCCCTTCTATAACCCTTTCCCCTCCTACTTTCCTTCCTACTGAACCTTCCCCCGATTTTCTTTCTAATCCTCCTTACTCTCTAGCATCCCTTTCCTCCTGTCCTCTCACTATTTCAACTGCTACTTCTCCCCTTCACCTTGACCAATCCAATGTGATTATTATAAAACCCCGTCGCAGACCACCCAAAAAACCTCCCGGCTCCATCGAAGGCAGCCTATCACAGTTATCAAACTCTGATCCTCCCACCTCCCTCCCCTCCACCAGTACACAAGAACCCTATTGTTCCTCTCCTGCGGCCCTTAGAGAAATCCAACCACCTCTAGGGTTACCTTAATGATCATTTTGTCTCTCAATATTCGTGGGTTTGGGAGCCCCACAAAACTTGCTTCCCTTAAGAGATTACTTCAGCAGATCAAACCTGATATCGTTCTCCTACAAGAAACTTTAATTGAGGGGGACAAAGCAAAAAAAAAAAAATTCAATGTCTGCCTCATTGGAATGATGTTGCCTTAGATTCTATTGGACGCTCCGGGGGACTCCTTACTGGTTGGAACCAAACCCTTGCTGAGTTTTGTGCCTTTGGTACAGTTGCAGGTATATTTTTGGAAGGAAGATTTAAGCATTCTAAAGATCCTGTCAAAATTCTGAATTGTTATGCGTCGTATAAAGACAGGGAGCCATTCTGGAAACAACTCTTTGACTCTGAATTATTATGTGAAGATAATCTTATTATCGGTGGTGATTTGAACTTCACCCTTACTTCTAGTGAAGTGTGGGGAGAACTTGCACGGACAGACCCCCTGGTTGATTATTTAGCCAATCTCCTTCATGATTTGGGGTTAGTCGACCTTCAAACTTCTGTTATGTCTCCTACTTGGCGGAATGGCAGATCAAGATCCACATGCATCTCAAAAATACTAGACCGCTTCCTCTTAGACTCCAAGTTGTTTTATTTCTGTCACAAAATTTGCACATGGGTTGAATATTCATTGATTTCAGATCACAATACGATTTGCCTACAAATTGATGGGCTTTCACGGAATAAAGACTCACCCTTCAAATTTAATAGCTCATGGATCTCTGATCCAACTTTCATTTCATTGGTCTACTCTACTTGGGAAGAGATGAGAAGATGGTATGACAGTTCTACTATACTTCTACTCTGTGATAAACTCAAATACTTGAAGAGATATGTTATTAAATGGCAGACTTCAAAGAAGATCCAATTAAACGCAGATCTTGCCTCCATTGAACAACAAATATCTATTATTTTTGCAAATTGCCCTTCACAAATCTATGATCAAGAGGATCTAGATTCACTAAAGTCCCTCACACAAAGGAAGAATGATATCCTTTCCTTAAAAGAAGCTACCTAGAGACTTGGGAATTGGGCTATATGGATCGAGAAAGGAGATAAAAATACTAGATTCTTTCACAGGTTTCTGTCTCAGAGATGCAGTCAAAACACTATTTGGGACCTGAAAGATGAGGAAGGGAACCTGATTTCTACTGACTCAGAGTTAAACAATTTGGCTTTCAACTATTTCAAAGCCCAATACAGAGTTATTGAATCTGAGAACATTGATACACAACTTGATGTCCTAAAAAATGTTCCTCAGTTCTTTAATGATGATGATAATGTGGATATAGGAAAACCTGTTACTATTACAGAATTAAAAGAAACTATCATCATTATGCCTAAAGAGAAAAGTCCTGGTCCAGATGGCTAAACACAAGAACTTTTTCACAACTTCTTTGATATTCTAGGAGAGGATTCACACAATGCGGTGGAAGAATCACACATTACAAGTTATATTCCAGGAGCTCTTAATGCAACTTTCTATACTCTCATTCCAAAAATTAGCAAGCTGATCAATTTTAATGACTTTAGGCCCATTTCTCTATGCAATTTTCATTACAAATTTATATAAAAAATCATCGCCTCTTGGATCAAAGATAAACTAGCCAAATGCATCTCCATTGAACATTTCGGATTTCTAAAGGATAGGTTGATCTTTGATGTTGTTGGCATCACACAAGAATGCCTTCATATGACAAAATTAAAGAAACAAAATTTTGTCATCTTAAAGTTGGATCTAAAAAAAGCCTACGACAATGTCAATTGGCAATTCCTCAGATTACTTCTTGATTAGATTGGCTTAAATTGGTGTGTCGCTCAATGGATTATGAGCTGCATCACCACTGTTAATACGGTTGTGTTAGTTAATGGTGCACCAACATATTTCTTTAAATTCCACAAGGGATTGCGACAAGGTTGCCAATTATCTCCTTTTCTCTTCTTGTTAGTTGTCGAGGTTTTTAGCAGAATGATGTCACAAGTTGTGGCCTCGGGAAATTTTCAAGGAATTAAAGTTGCAGTCATTAATTTTATCTCACAGATTCTTTTTTTCGATGATGTACTCATCTTGGGAGTTGGGAAACTCGAGTACTAGATGACTTTAAAATACATCCTCTCCAAGTTCTGTGAGGCAACAGGGATGGCTATAAATTGCCACAAATAAGTCTTTCTTGTACAAAATATTGATCAGATCTTTAAGCACAACTTGACTTTAGTTTTTAATATTAATCTTGAAAACCTTGATCAAGGTATGAAATATCTTGGATTTTTCCTTAAGCCAAACACTTACAGAGTGAATCATTGGTTGTGGCTACTCCAGAAGATCGAGAAGAGGATAGGGAATTGCACTTTTTGATGGCTCTATCTCGGAGGTAGACTCACCTTAGCCAATTATGTACTATAGAGCATTCCAGTCTATTGGCTCAGCCTTGGCAAATTACCGACATCTGTGATACACCGAATTCATCTTATGCTCACAAAATTCATCTGGAAAGGAGGTAAGAAAGGTATTGGTTTTCATCTTACTAAATAGAAAAATATTTCCAAGCCAAAACTATTTGGAGGATGGGGTATAAAACACCTTTCATGGTTTTCCCAATCATTGGATGTCAAATCCTGTTGGAGAGGATTATTTGGTACTGGTCTTTGGAACTCTCTACTATGCAAAAAATATCTTAAGGGCATAGATATTATCTCCTGGTTGTGCAGAGTTGAACATAACACCCAAGGCACATCTATCATTTGGAAAACTTTATTTTTTCTCTTCCGATCATCAAAAGATGGTTGTCTTGGGAGATAGGATCTAGGAATCAAATTGTCTTAGGTCGTGATCCCTTTATTGGATGCAATGACCATTATAAACTTTCACTTCCTCTTCTACAGGTACTGAACATTTCAAAGATCTACTCATTAGCACAAGCAGCCATTCCTGGTGATTTGAGATTTTCTCAACTTTGGATGGAGTCTATTCAGTTTGGATTAATAGAGGAACTCAAATTCGAATGGGACAACTATGTTTCTACTTTAAGGAGCAGTGGCATCAACCTCACAAATGAAAATGATAAACTGATATGGTCCTGGAATAGAACATCATGTACAGTCACTGCCAAACTAGCTTATCAATCCATCTTATTTTTTAACAATTTGAAAGAGAATAAATGGTGGTACAAAGCTATTTGGGGTTTGAACATTCCAATAAAATTGGTTTGCTTTATATGGATGTGCCTTAAAGACTGCATACTTACTATAGTTAATTATCAAAAGAGAGGAGGCATTGGACCTTCGGTTTGCAATCTCTGCTTAAAGAATGAAGAATCCACTATTCTTTTATTTGTAGACTTCCCAAAAACACAAAACATTTGGGCTGAAGTGATAAAATCTCTGAAGATTGATAGTGATTGGAAGTATCACACTATAGATGAAAAATTGAAACATTGGTTCTTTCAATTTCCAAAACTAAGACACATACCATTTTTGGTTTTTGGGGCATTTGGAAATTTAGAAACATAATATTGTTTGAGAACTGGAATAGATTGGATCCTGTGATAACCATCAAAATTATTCTTTCTTTTAAAGAATTTTCAGTCAAAGAGGATGAAGAAAAATTGGATTTAATACTAAATCCAATATATTTTGATGATAATCCTATCAGATTTTTTGATGGTGCAGCTGCAGATAATATATGTGGGATTGGGATTTATCTAAAACTTTCAAGTAAGCACACAGTCAAAGCACATTTTGCTGGAAGCACAGGTAACAATATGAAAGAGGAAATTATGGGTCTTTGGGGAATCATTTTTCTCTCTTCCTATCTTTCTATTAAAAAATTGATGGTTGCAAGTGACTCCATGGTCACTATTGATTAGATAAATGACAAATCCAACTTGAATCTAATTTATCTCAGCAATTGGAAAGACAAAATCAGAAGATTAAAGACTGGATTTGAGACTATCAATTTTATGCACATACACAGACAATTCAACAAAGTAGTGGACAACCTTTCAAAAAAGGCACTTAAAGACAACATAGGTTGGCTCTATTATGAAGAAATGATTGATGAAACTACTGTTAATTCTGGGAAAATACACATTTTCTAGGCTAGAATTATACAAAAGTACTTTTTTTGTAAATTTTGTATATGGACCACTTTTGACATTATAAACGATACTACAATGTATAATGTGCAAGAAGGAAAGACTATAAGATCTTTTTGATCGATATTTCCTACAAATATATGTAACTACAAGTTTCATTTGATTCTAATAGAATAACAGTGAAACTGTTTTTTTCGCGTGAAAAAAAATACTACTACCATTAACACACCCAACAAACCATTCAAATTGAAATAATGTTTTATTAGTAGGCACCAATTTTTCAATCTGAAATTGACTTGATGGATCACCTAAAAAGCATAATGAGTAGTCCCACTCCATAAATTGTATTTTATTGAGAACATCCACACATCACAAAATAAGTCAATTATTGTGCTGATATTGGTCATGTGAAATATTTTGAGTGGCCCCACTCCATAAATTGTATTTTATTGAGAGCATCCACACATCATAAAACTAGATCAGCCTATCGGCATACCTGTCGTTTTAAAATGACACTTTGACGGGTGTCATGAAGTTGCTGTCAGGTTCATTGTCAGCGGGGCCGCTGGTTTATCTTTGACTTTATGAAAATTTTTAGTTACGAATGTTTTTTCCTATGTATTCATTTATGAACAGCCATCACCTCTATAAACATCACCGACTCTTTTGCAATAAGACATTCAATTGATGGACCAATCAATTGATAGATAAATAATTTTTTAAATAATATGAAAATAAATAATTTAATTTGATAAAGTTAAACTTAGGAACATGGTTAGATATTTTTGGTCAATGCTTCAACTAATAGAGAGTCAACGCGAACTCATCGCTATATACCTGGCCTACGGCAGGTATAATAAGTCAATTATTGTACTGATATTGGTCATGTGAAATATTGTACAATGTGACTAAAGAACATATGTTAAAAAAAATTAAAAAAACAAGAGCAAGACTAATAATTGTACCGCATCAACTTTATATAAAGTTCGTTAGACATTGAAAGTGGCATCGGTGTGAGAATGGTGGTCCCACACGTATAAGAATATAAAATTATTATACCAATTTAGAATTCCTTTTAAAGTTTATTATGGTTGACCCTTTTGAAGTGGTGTTGCTATTGGAATTTTAATCTATGGTCGATAGTTTATCTTTTGAGTTCAAAGAACTCTTCAAATTAAAGCGATGGATAATAGGTCGGTGGTCTGCCCTCACTCTGGAGCTGAAAAATGTATTTTAATTGTAGCATTGGCACAACTAGCACAACTGGCTTGGGAACTTTGCAAAGTAGGATTATCCTTAGAGTAAAATGGTGTAAGTTATTATCTTTCATTTAAGATTTGTTATATTATTTGATTTTAAATAGTACTAAAATTTTACGTTTAATTTTGAAGGTGATAAATATTTTGAAATTGGGATCTAATTTAAGTATATGCAGGGCATTCTAAAAGAAAACACTATGGTTGAAAATAAATGCTCAAAATGCTATATGAAAAAAAATAATGGAGCAAAGTATGTCTATTGTACAAGTGTTATATGCAAAAAATAATGGAGCAAAGTTTGTTTATTGTACAAGTGAAAATTTGTTTCAAAGCAAAGTTCAAATAAAAGAAAAAAAATAGGAATTTCTTTTATGACTTCATTAATTTTGAGAAATCAAAAATTTTAAATATCTTTATTACAAGTAAAATGTCTTAAAATTTCAAAAGTGAGATAACTAATATTTAAGCAATATTAAAATCCAAATTCTATTAACAAACTAAATCTATTAACCAAGATAGTATTGGAACTTTGTAAAACTTACAATTTTCTTGGGCTTAGATAATGTAGAGTGGAACTAATCTTCTAGGGAGGATTTAACTAAACCAAAATATATTTTCCATTTATGTATTATTAAGTTAGTTGTGTTTATTAATAAGTTAAACATTTCTCGTGGTGGCACGAGTGAGAGGATTTTTCTTTAGCCCTTGTGGATCAATTGAACTAGACTATTCTTGGATCTTAGGCCAAGGAACTAATAATCAAGATGAGGCCTACGCCCTTCTTCAAGGACTTATTCTTGAAAAATCCTACAACAAATGTACCCTTCTCATCCTTAGATACTGAAGAAACATTATTATCCACTTGAGAAGAGGATCACTCCCTTGGGAAGCAATTCTTAGATCCATCTTCTATAGAATCTTCAAGGAACTCAAGGCCCTCCAGAAGAATGACTTCATCCATATATTCATAATGGACAATAGCATGGAAGATAGACAAACTAACCTAGCCACAACTCGAAGACTAAGGTCTCTTTGCATCAAGGGGTCCCTCACTTATCAACCCATCCCTAAGTTCCAAGGCCTCATAGACCAATTGGATTTAATTGATATAGAAACTAGAAATGGCATTTTCACCTGGTCCAATCGCAGATCTGGGCATCAACGTGTTTCTTACAGATTGGACCGTTTCCTCCTCTCAGAAGCCCTGTTGTTGGAGGACTCCATCATTGAAGCCAACATCCTCTCAAAACCAGGCTCAGATCATTGCCCTGCTTCGCTTTGTCTTGATACCAGGGCGGTGCCCAAACTTAAACCCTTTAGATTTGAGAAGTTTTGGCTCTCTCACCCAGACTTTCAAAAGCTTTCAAAATCTTGGTGGAAGCAAGATGAAATAGATCATGGAACATGCATGTACAAATTCCAGCAGCGGCTCAAAAACGTTAAATCACATCTAAAGAGCTGGAACATGAATGTATTTGGGAACATCCTACAAAGAATGCAGGAAATCGAGCAATTCCTAGAAACCCTGCAAAAGATCTTCATTACTGGGGACAAAACAACAACCTTAATGAAGGAAGAGGAGGAACCTGACTGTTGTTCTACTCAGATTTAATCCAACGACTAAAATATCTTTCGAAGCTCTTGCTTCAGATCTGTTAGTTGAGATCTAATTCTTTTGATTTCCCCTCGATCTGACGATCCTGATTTATCCTAAAATCTACATCAACGGACATGATTTTTTTCCTTCTTTACGCAGGTTTTCTCTATGATCCAATGGTCAACTTTGCATCTGAATTCTGGATGAATGGCTCTCGTTGCTTGATCTTTTATAAAGGTTTCCCTTGATCAGCAAGCTTTTCTCTTGTGGGATTTCTGCAACGCTATCTCTCTTGAGATTTGATCATAAGATCATTATTGATCCCATCATGATCAACAATAATCACGAATTGCTTCAGCCTTAATGTGATTTTCTTCCATCAATCTTTAATATACTTTTCCTCTTGAGATTAACCTTGCTCCTCTACTGCATTCTCTTTCCATCATTGACCCTTCATTACACATGGACAGACCTTATTGATCATCCTGACATTAATGCCAACTGTATAACTATTCATGTTGCCATCATAACAACTTATCATGATTGTTGACATTAATGACAACATACTAATGACAATATATCCAATAGACATGACCATTGTTGTGGAAGAAGACCACAAGTCATAAATATATTAGAAAACTTTAAGTTTAATTTTATATTAAAAGTATATAAAAAAGGGAGAAATAGATTGGTGTAAATGCATGGAATATATGAAGGGACTAAAAATTGAAATAGTCAAGACTCGTTTGATTTCGAGAAGAAATTTAGTCTCAAGTGTTGGAGAACTTGTTGGTGACAAGACTGGAGGACGACGGGCACTGGCAAAGCAAATTCCATTCCTGCTTTACAGTTGTATAATTTGTGTGGTGGTAGACTATTTCATTTCTTTATGTGTATACGTCTCCATATGTGGTTGGTTGCGAGATTTTTGATCTAGCGAAATATAATGGTGTTAATGTGTGCAACATAAAGGAGTTCCAAAAATCAAAATAGTCAATACTCTTTTGATTTTGATAAGAAATTTAGTATTGGTTGTTAGAAAAACAGGACCGCGAAGCAATAAAATAAAACAAATGCAGAAACAAAAACACAGAAGACACACAATACAAGAGAGACACAGATTTACGTCATTCACCCAGTGTGGGCTACATCCACCAGAGAAATTGCCAGGTCCTTCCTTTATTATTATCCAGCAAATGAAGGGATACAACCTACAGCAAAACCCGCTGTAACTTCCTCTTCTTT
>JZKD02S1023398.1:837979-856473 GCA_000966675.3 Picea glauca | reverse complement strand
TCATAAAAGAGGGTTGCCTTCTAGGGAAAAAAAACCCTAACATAATCTCTACCGTTAGATCTGCGACCTTATAATGAACGGTCCAGATTTACAATGAAATTACAATATACTTTTAAGGCAATTTTTTCTTCGGGGGCTTCGCCCCCAAACCCCCGCTGGGGGCCCGCTTGCCCCCAGACCCCCCGGACCCCGCAAAGGGGGTACCCCCCCTCTGCACTCCCCCGTGTGGAAGAGTGTATATACTTCTGGGGTGTAAATACTTCATGGGGTATAGACATGGCTGAAAGCAAAGGACCTCTACATCATGAAGATAATCAGGCTCCACAACCAACATTGGTGACAAACAATTTAGCACATGTAAAGCAAATTCAATCTATGCTTTATATTTTTACCTACTTAGTGGGTAGACCATCTTTGTCTTTTCATATTTTTAATATGTGGTTGGCTGGACAATTCCTGCTTTAACATTTGACCTTCCCTGGCAGGATCTTCTAAAGATCTTCTTAAATATGAAAAAGAAATCGCGTGAAGTTCATTGATATGACCATTGCTCTGAATATGGAAGAAAACCAAAACAAGACATATTTCCATCCAATGAACTCTACTTTCTGATAAATATACTCTTTATAACAAGACATATTTCCATCCATTTAGCATGACAACTACTCTCTTTTATATAATAAAGTAATCAAAGTGAAAAAAAAAAATGGGCGGAATAATAATATATTTTTCACTTTTGACAAGGCATTGGGAGATGCTAAAGTCATGATTTCAAAAAAGAAGGTATACACTTTAAGTAAAAATATGGAGAGTGGGTCATGAAAAATATTTGTAGAGTGAGGCACGTAAACATATAGAGTGGTATGATGGGGATAATAATATGTTTTTGGTTTTGGCATGAAGCAATATTTTAAATCATAACCAAAAGGTATTTTGGTACTATCATAATTAAATGTTGGAAGATGAATGTGATATATTTTGAAAAGTGGGTCATGCAAGGAGGAAGTATCGTGGTGGGTTTAGGGTCTAAGATAATTGATTCACTCTTTCTTTATTAAATAAAGGTCATGGTAATAATGGTAATAAAGTGAAGAATAGGATGATAAAGTAAGGAGATGTATATAAGACATGAGATCCAAACTTTTTCATGTCTTTCCATGCTATGCTTTCACTTGCCTTGTTAACATAGTTATATTGAGTTATAATTATATCTTAAAACTCAGTTATACTAAGCTATATAGTGGTGTCCCCTTCATCTCCTTTATAGAATAGGAATACTTAGGGCTACAATGTATATAAATTCATGCAAGGGAGAACTTCATCTGGAAAGGTCAAAACCTAACACTAATCACCTTAAGTAGTGTACCTGCCTACATGGATATGTGTACAAGGAATGGTGCATGCCCAACTGGAGAAGATTGCAACATGTGAATCCATGCACCTCCTAGGTACCTACGCCCTCCTCCTAGAATATACAATCCCCATGTAGTGAACTCTAGTAGCCTAGGGATCTATCCCCTCATCTAACAATAGAACATAGATGCACAAATAGAAGCAACAATGAATATAACTCAACTCATAAGGATGGAACATGCATGCTTACAACATGCATGAGTAGAACAAGTGATCTAGGATGGCACATGCATGCCTACAACTTGCCTTGCCATGTGTTTCCTTTCCATGTTGTGCCAAACTTTTCATTCCATGCCATTCCTTGCCTTGTCATGCTATGCCTTACCTTGCCTTGTCATGTCATGTCATGCCTTACCTTGACATGCCATGCCATGGCCTTTCCTTGTCATGCCATGCCTTCACTTGTCATAACATACCATGCATTTCCATGCCTTGTCATTCCATGTCATGTATTTCCATGGCTTCACTTTTCTTTCCATGCCTTGCATTACCTTGCCTTGACATGCCTTGCATTGTCTTGTCTTCACTTGCCTTTCCATGCATTTCCTTGCCATGCCTTCACTTGTCTTGCCTTTACATGCCTTGCCTTTCCATGCCTTGCCATTCCTTTCCTTCACTTTCCATGACTTTCCATTCCTTGCCTTCCCTTTCCATGCCTTGTCATGCCTTTCCTTGTCATACCTTGCCATTCATTTCCCTCACTTTCCATGACTTGTCATTCCTTGCCTTCACTTGCCATGCCTTTACATTCCTTTCCTTCACTTGCCATGTTTTTCCTTTCCTTCACTTGCTTTGCCTTACCTTCACCTACCTTCGCTTGCCTTTCCTTGACATGTCTTTCCTTGCATTGCTTTCACTTGCCTTGCCATTATATTCCATGCCTTTCCATTCCATGCCATGCCTTTCCATGCCATGCCTTGTCATGCCATGCCATGCCTTCACTTTCCATGCCTTGCCTTGCCTTTCCTTCACTAGCCTTGTCATGCCTTGCCTTGTCATGACATGCCATGCTTTTCCATGCCTTCACTTTCCATGCGTTGTCATGCCATGCCTTCACTTTTCATTCCTTCACTTGCCTTGCCTTGCCATGTGATGTAGGAGAATCATTAGCAAGCACGCGTGGCAACACAACTCGATGCCTCGGAATCATTTCGGAATATCAAACGCTGGGAGTTACTGCGAATCTTTTGGAGCTGATTAGAAAAATGGAAGAAGATCAAACGCTTGGGGGCGAATGATCATGAGTGATCTAGAAGTTTCATTCTGAGTCTTGAATGTAACTGAACTTAGGTAGCAGTTAGAGTTTTTTTTTCGTTTTCCAAGTAGATGAGTAGTCGGGGGGAACCCTAAGGACCCTTTGAGATAAATAGGGGTTTTGTATGCCCAAATGAGGTTGTTCCCAGTTAGTAGGAATTTTTTGAGTTTTGAGTTTTTTTTTTGTATATTAGTTGTAGCCATTTACTTTTGAATGAATATGACAGAGGGAATTTGACTCAAATGCATAACACTGTTACTGTTTGTAATTCTTTGTTATTGTGTTTTCATAAATGAATTAATTTCATTATGAATGGATGAAACTCTGAATGTTAGTAGAAGTTTCAATTGTTTCTCTTCTATTGAGTGAGTGCAAGGTGTGCACACAAAACGCAAGGAGTGTGTGATGGGATCTGTTTTGATTCTGAAGCTCAGAAGAGATAACATGAAACCTTTCCTTTGCAAGGAGTGCAAAGAGACTGCTGCAAGGTCTGCGTGGTCACCCGCAAGAACCAAGTCTTGTGTAAGAATTTGCTGCAAGGAGTGCACGGATTTCGAATCCGGCTAAGTGCTGAAGGGACTCCATAAGAGTCAAAGACGCAAAATGAAAAATCTCGAATTGATCACAATCATTGATCCAAATAAATATCTGGGTCATCGATCTAGTGCCATCACAATTTCGGATATCGGGAGAACAAAGGTAAGGAGACTCCCAAAGTCATGAAACGCGAAATAGAAAATCGATTTGAACTGTTGGATCATGGGGAGTCGTGAGTCATTGATTCGACGCTCGCAAATATCGAGAAATTGGGGATCGAGAGAATAGAGGTGAACCAACCTCCAAAGTCGCAAAATGTGAAATCGTGACTTGATCGTAGTTGTTGATTGAGGGAAGATCGTGGACCATAGATCTAATCATATCGAGAATAATCGATAAGAGAAATCCCGATGCACTTGAGAGTTGAGCCCTAGTTCATGACCAGAGGTCACATTGAGGGAAGATAAGGGAGGGGCCAATACACGCTAGACTCTTGTCGGGGTTTCAGAGGTCAGGGGAATTAGGGTTATTCACATGCAAAGACCTGAAGCGCGAAATCATGAAACACCTTTTGGGTTAGGCTCGTGGTCACAACTAGTGGTTGCGTGAGAGAAGCTTGTGCCTGGTGCTTGTTTGCACGATGGTTTTTCGTGAAAAGGACCTTTGGACATTTCTTGAAGATTCCAGTAGGGAATCAAAGAGCTGTTCCAGCTCAGAGATTGAGAAGATCCAGAGACCTAGAGGTCAGCAGACCCTGCTGAGGTGGGGCATTACATCAAGTGGTATCAGAGATGATTTTCATCTGTAGATTTCAGGCGAAGGAGATAAAGGAGACGAAAGAACTCGAATGCCATTTTTTTTTGGGAAGATCATGGAAGTTTGACAGGAATGTCATTCATTATGGGAGGAAGAATATATACACCTTGGAGAAGAATGGTAGGACACACATGTTGTTGCCAATAGATGGGAAGAAAGCAAAAGAGGAAGACAACACAAGCATACTTCTCATGAGTGGGAAGGAACTCCTAAGAGAAGTTAAGAAAGGATAGGAGATGCAGCTTGTTGTGGTGAGGAAACCCAGAGTTGTCCTTACAAGTAATTCAATGGATGATTTGCCAGAAGAAATTTGGGAATTGTTGGTTAATTTTGCTGACATAGTGGTGGATGAGCTTCCTAACTCATTACCAACCATCAGAAGTATCATCCATCATATTGATCTGATACAAGGAGCAAGTCTTCCAAACAAAGCAACATACAGACTGACACCTTGAGAGAATGAGGAGGTAAAGAACCAAGTCTAGGAATTGTTAGACAAAGGTTTGGTCAGAGAAAGCTTGAGTCCATGCGCAGTTCCAACTATGTTGAGTCCAAAGAAAGATGGAGGATGGAGAATGTGTTCAGACTCAAGATCCATTAACAAGATCACCATTAGGTATAGATTTCATCTGCCAAGAATGGATGATTTAATGGACTATCTAAGTGGAGAAAACTTATTTTCTAAGATAGATTTGAAAAGTTGATATCACAAGATAAGAATGAGAAAAGGTGATGAAAGGAAGACAACCTTTAATACAAATGAAGGTTTGTATGAATGGATTATTATGCCATTTGTCTTAACAAATGCCCCGAGTACTTTTATGAGGTTGATGAATGAAATACTGAAAGATTTCATTGGCAAGTTTGTGGTTGTATATCTGAATGATATACTAATCTTTAGCAAGACTAAAGAGGAGCATTTGAGACACCTGACACGAGTGATGGGGAGACTACAGCAGGAGAAGTTGTTGATAAATCTGAAGAAGTCCTCTTTTATGAAGACAGAGCTCATTTACTTGGGTTTTGTGATCTCTTCAAATGAACTGAAGATGGATCTAGATAAGGTGAAAGCAATCAAAGAATGGTCATCACCGAGAAGCATGTTTGAGGTAAGAAGCTTCCATGGATTAACAATTTTTAATAGGAAATTTATCAGATACTTCAGTGGAATTTGTGCACCAATGATGGATACAATAAAGAAGAAGCACATGTCTTTTAAATGGACAGAGGAGGCCAAGAGGAGCTTCAATATATTGAAGGAGAAGATAACAGAACGACCAATTATGGTCTTGCTAAATTTTGAAAAAACATTTTAGGTGAGATGCGATGTAAGTGGAGTTGCAATAGGCGCAATTTTGAGTAAGGATAATAGACCGGTTGCCAATTTTAGTGAGAAGATGAATGAGACTGTTGGTGCAATTATTTTCATAATATATTGCCAAACATAAATTATTAACCGGTATTCGTAATCAGTAGAGTTGATGCACTATATGTGCCGATAACAGATAGGTTCCTATGTCTATTTAGTATAGCTTAGATAAGAAAACCAACAATAACAAAATACTCTGTTTTCAAAGATAACACTCTTCACACAATTCAAAAATTAGAAAGAAAAACTTGCAATCATACAGTCAAAACATTTTGCTCAGATAATGCCTTGCCCATTTACAAGCTCATGAAGTGGAAAGATGGACTTTGAATTAGTTATCTGTAGCTGCTACTCTTAGCAATCAAATCTGGGCACACTTCAACAATACAACTCCAAACTTAGAAGAGAAAACTAATAACAAAATTTCTCAAGCAAACAATGAACCAAAAGGTTATTTCTTAGGTGACAAATCTGTTCATTAGAAGCTCATGAAATGAAGAGATGAACTTAGATCTTGCCTCCTATAGCAACTAATTCCAACAGTGAACTGTAATCAATTTTATGCACACATTATTCAAAGGGAAATCACTCATAACTTAATCAATTCTGGAAGAAACTATTTGTCCCTCACAAGAAACACCAGGTATATTAAGATTCTCCATTTAATAGTCCATGTAGGGTGAATGATGGGATCTTAACTGTTCCTGTATTAACACACTTGAAATTTCAAAATAATTTATGAAAGTCGCTATAAAGAACACAATTTCAGGAATGCAAAATTTTATAAATCTCTACAACTATCTCAACATAAATTATTGTTTATGAAACTAAGTAAAATTACTAAAGATCTGGTGCACCATACTTATCAAACTTACAATAATACAATCCCATTCACAATTTACTCAAAATTTCTAACAAATTATACAGATCAAACACAATAGGTACACTTTATGAATTCATAGTTTAACTCAAACAAGAAATCAAAATAACAGGTACAGGACACACACAATTGAGTACCGAAATAAAACAAACATGTATAGGAATAGAAAGCTAAGATATATTTTACATTAAGCTTACCATATCAGAATGGTGGGCCCTTCCCGATTCCAACATTGAAGCTCTAAAAAGATAACAGACTAAAGTGTTCTAATCATACCCAAAAATTGCACAACAGATGATTCGTATTCCTTCAAATGGTAAATTGAATCAGCAGCTCATTATCTCGTACATAAAAAATATATGCATCATTTTGTTCATTACATCCATACGTATCTCTATGTATCATATCTCCTATACAACATCCCTTATAAAGAAGGTGAGTCGTTACTACCAAGAGCTAAGGATAATTATTAAACAGTTTTTGAAATATTATAATTGACAATTCATATCGAATCTTTAGGGATGAACTTCATCCTCATGACACGAAGTGCATGAGTGATGAAGTTTATCGTGATCTCAAAACTGATTTAGAGACTTTGATCCAACTGATTTCTTGGAATATCCAACTGCATACCCGTTCAACAAGCGATTTCTGGAAATAACGATTTGGTACCGGAATACACACAGTCGCACTGGTACCGGAATAAAAAAGGTTGGTACCGGAATAGCACATGCTGGTACCAGAATAGCATAAGGCAGTACCAGATCAATATTATGCAGTTATGTTGGTACCAGATCACTGCTTCTTAAGATCAAATGATTAGGATCATGCAAAATCAACCATTTTAATCGAATTAACTCAAGAAAATTAAACAAAACATGCCTTAATCATACGTTACCTCTCTATGCACATGAACAAAGTCATTAATTGTGTTTATGGAGGAAACAATCAATTATATATACACAACATTGGTAAAATAGACTCAGATAGGGGGTAATAGAGGGTATTATAAGTGTCAAAATGGAGACTCAACATTCGCCCATGCTTAAGTCATTGCATGTCCTCATGCAACAATGATTTTCAAAATTTCACAATTGATGGTACTCCTCACTCGATCAAACATTCTTGACGTTCCACCCTTCTTTAGCTCCTTAAGTTCTCTTTTAAGTAACCTGTTATACAATATAAACTTCCTAGCCTATGCTTCACACTTATGACACATGGAAAAGTAGTTATGATAGAAAAGTAGAGTCATGAGTAATAGATTAGATCTATTAGTGATTTGACGTGAAGTCTTATCCAATCTGTTTTCGATCATAGTTAAGAGAAAGGGTTGGATGAGAATCTAATACGATTATAGGATAGTGGCCAAGAGTTTTTGAAATGACTTTGACTAATAGGCCTCCCTGACTAGATTACCTTTTAAAATAAAAGTGATATAGCATGGTTTTAGATCTCATTTGAAGTGAGGAACACATAAAATAATACATCCCAAGATTATTTACTCGTTTCTTATCCAAGTTTTTAGATATGAAGGTCTTCTTGTTTAGGTAAGGTGAATTTCATATACTGAGGGTCCCACTTGTCATGCAAACCTTTTCATTTTAAAGATAGAAATCTAAAGTGGATACTTGAAGTTTCTTAAGAACATCATCCGAGAGATATAATGGTCATCTCCTAGCCTTGATTTGATAATGATTGCTTCAGAATGAGACCGAAGGGTTTATGTTCAGTTTTAAGTGTGCCACTTTATGTTTTTCAACTCCCTTTACTCGGCATAGCCCCGCCTCTAGAAGGCTTGTTCAGTACCCTGACGGTTTTACCTTAGTACCATACAAGCATGGTCTCGCTGCCAGCAGGCCTGTTTAGTACCTCGACGGGTTTACTTGTACTTCCTGATACTTCCTTTTTATTATATTACTCAAAATATTTAGAATTATGTATATTGCTCAATGACAGTTTTAGAGTATAAGGAAGGTAGGTGGTACAAGAGTGTTTTAGAGTTATTAGGCACATAATTAATTATTTGCAATTATCCCAAGGGTGACATCATCCACATTCAACTTAAATATCAACTATTCAATGTATAATGAAACATCTCGGATAATGACTAAGAGGTTCCTCTAGTTAATCCTATTAGGGTTCTCATGAAAGTTCATTGCGGTTTTGCAAGGGCAGTCCACCACATGAGGTTTTCATCAATACCTCCCAAGAAAAAATTGTAAAGATAAACTTGGATAAAAACTTGTTTGAATCAACTAGGTTAGTATTTGACATAATGGTGTTAGCACTTTTCAATGGATATTTTAATTAGCAATCACTTCTTCAAAATGATGAGGTAATAAGACAAGTGCACCCATTATCATATAGAGCTAAATGTGGAAATATCTTCTTAAATGATAGCAAGGATGATTCATTTAGGGTTCAGTGTAGAAATGTAGGAGGAAGGTGTACATGAGAGTAAAAACAATTCAACACAAGACTTAAATGATCCTTGATAGAAAGACATGAAAATATTATCCCATACCTCTAACTACCTGAAATGAAAGCGATGTTAAGCATAGGACAAATATCATATCACCTTGGCATCAATACTAGATAAGTAATGGTATCATAACAGATAGTACTGGAACAGAATGGTATCAGAACATAATTCTATAGTACCAAAACATAGTAAGGGGCATAAACAGAGTGACATGATGGATGATTTTTGCTCATTCATGACGACAACCACTTCACCAAGGAATTCAGTGATAATATACGAGGAGATGTATAAGAGGGCTTGCAAAATTTCATGGTAGGGAACATGCAATAATTGAGAGTAACCATATGTTTACTACATTATTAATCTAATTTCTTTAGTAAAATGAAAAATGTTGAATTTATATGTCTTAGTACTTAAATCTAGCAGCAAAACTTGAATTTATGATTAGAGCTACCAACACCTTGTTACCAGTATTGGATCACCTGGTGGTAGTGCTTTTGAAACTTTTGTAGGCTGCCCCTTTGTAGAAGTTGTTGGTGTTATCTGCAAACTGGAATTTGTAGGCTTCCCCTTGTGGCTGGCATACTCTGAGTATCAAGCTGTAGAATATGCTAGCAATAAATGTTGTTGCAGGAAGAAACATATGAATTTGTTTTGTTGAAATATCATGCTAGAAAAACACTGTTGTTGTTTCCACTTACATTTTATTAGAAAAATAATAATCCTAACTACTACTGTCTCAGCAACCACTCCCCCATGCTTGAGGTTTTGCATGGCCTCATGCAAACAGTGTGAGACACTAAAATTCTACTTAGAGGGTTGCGAACATCTGCTAAAAACAAACCAATAAAATTAATTAAAACTAGTTTTTTATTCATGCTTAAAAACAAAACATTTAAGGAAAATGTCAAAAGTTGAATTATTAGCTATGAATAAAATAGTTTGGAATTAAAATTCAGTTTCAATTGCTATTAAAAAGATCACTTAATTAATCATCCTTGTGAAATAGTGGTCTTAAAATAGATAGGTAATGATAAAGCACGAATGCATCATTTTTAACAACTTAAGGAAAAAGAAGAAATTTGAAGAAATAGGTCATGAAGCACTTCCTTAAGTGTTATCTTCCGTTGACAATGATGCCTTCTCCGATTTTCAAACCCTTCCAGTATTATGTGTGCATTCGGAGGATGAAGAGATTACCTTCTCATAGAATTCCAAACAAAATTATCATAACTTTTAGAAAGAAATCTACTATAGGAATGAAAGATCTTAAACTCACTGCTTTATTAGCTTTTGACATTCCCATCTATGAAAAATATGAAAGATATGTTGTATTGCACTTGTGTGCAACCTTTATTTATTTATCTATCCTACTCTAATTGAACAAAATAAAATGTTTTTTCAGGTATAGGAATACTTCCAGTGAAGCCATGTGCGTAACATAGTTAGAAATATATCCATACTCGGTTTTAAAAGATAAATTTTAATGCATACTAGAGTATGAAGGATCAACTGCTTTGATGATGAGATCAAACAATAATGAAAAATAAAAGAGTGGTGTGAACTAATAACTAATTGAAACCATATTTCAATAGGATCACTATATTCTTGTTTCTCTTCTTTGTTTAGGTCACACTGAATATCTTCCTCTACCATGCTATGGAGATTATTCTCTTCAAGATGATTGGTCTTTGGAGTACATACAGGATCTATTGAGAGGCATGATAAGGACTCCTCAATATCAGGTTCCACTGGTTCTCTCCATTGAATTCTATCCAATATTCTTTATTCTCCTCAACAAATTGACAAGAGGAATCCGACAGGACTTCTAAATCTTCCTGTGGAGAGACAACTAGATTATTGACTGTTGTGAAGATATACTCTTCCTGAGAGGCGGATATCCCAGTTGTTGCTAGAATGCGAGAATTTTCTTAGAGGAACATCCTTCAAGCTCTTGATCATCCTTGAATTATCTAGTTGGTTGATGATCCCTGTTTCGCAACACAGATTAGTACTCGGGGGGTTCTTACAGCACCCCAAACATGATTTATCATTAAAGATCTAAATTTTAAAACTATTTACAAAAACAAAACACACCAAAATTGAACTCCTTGCATTATTGGGACCCTACTGTCACCAGGTTATTTGTTCGCACAATTTATCTCATCATAAATAAAACTAAATTTGCATAAAAGAAGGAAAAACACACTTGCATTAAAAGAAGAGAGGACAACCTAAATTTGGAGCAACCCCACCAAAGTGGATGCGTGGGCTCTTCCCTCACGTCTTACCATCTTCTCTCCTCCATTAGTTCATCCATCGAACCAATCCAAAACCATTAAAGCAATATGATTCAAATACTACCTATTACCGTTTACAACTATACGACATCAACGCCAAAATGTTGGTGCAATTATTTGCATAATATATTACCAAACATAAATTATCAACCAGGATTCATAATCAGTAGATTTGATGCACTATATGTGTCGATAACAGATAGGTTCCTATGTCTGTTTAGTATAGATTAGATAAGAAAACCAACACTAACAAAATACTTTGTTTTCAAAGATAACACTCGTCACACAATTCAGAAATTAGAAATCAAAACTTGCAATCATGCACTCAAAAGATTTTGCTCAGATAATGCCTTGCCCATTTACAAGCTCATGAAGTGGAAAGATGGACTTTGAATTAGTTATATGTAGCAGCTACTCTTAGTAATCAAATCTGGGCACACTTCAACAATACAACTCCAAACTTAGAAGAGAAAATTGATAACAAAATTTCTCAAGCAAACAATGAATTAAAAGGTTATTTCTTAGGTGACAAATCTGCTCATTAGAGGCTCATGAAATGAAGAGATGAACTTATATCTTGCCTCATATAGCAACTAATTCCAACAGTAAACTGTAATGAATTTTTTGCACACATTATTCAATGGGAAATCACTCATAACTTAATCAATTCTGGAAGAAACTATTTGTCCGTGCACAGGAAACACTAGGTATATTAAGATTCTCCATTTAATAGTCCATGTAGGGTGAATGATGGGATCTTAATTGTTCATGTATTAACACACTTGAATTTCAAAATAATTTATGAAAGTCTCTATAAAGAACACAATTGCAGGAATGAAAATTTTTATAAATCTCTACAACTATCTCAACATAAATTACTGTTTATGAAACTAAGTAAAATTACTAAAGATCTGGTGCACCATACTTATCAAACTTACACTAATACAATCCCATTCACAATTTACTCAAAATATCTAACAAATTATACAAATCAAACACAATAGGTACACTTTATGAATTCATAGTTTAACTCAAACAAGAAATCAAAATAACAGGTACAAGACACACACAATTGAGTACCAGAATAAAACAGACATGTACAGGAATAGAAAGCTAAGATATATTTCACGTTAAGCTTACCATATCAGAATGGTGGGCCCTTCTCGATTCCAACATGGAAGCTCTAAAAAGATAATAGACTAAAGCATTCTAATCATACCCAGAAATCGCACAATAGATCATTCGTATTCCTTCAAATGGCAAATTGAATCAGCAACTCATTATCTCGTACATCAAAACAATATGCATCATTATGTTCATTATATCCATGTATCTCTATGTATCATATCTCCTATACAACATCCCTTATAAAGAAGGTGAGCCGTTACTACCAAGAGATAAGGATAATTATTAAATAGTTTTTGAAATATTATAATTGACAATTCATATCGAATCTTTAGGGATGAACTTCATCCTCGTGACACGAAGTGCATGAGTGATGAAGTTGATCGTGATCTCAAAACTGATTTAGAGGCTTTGATCCAACTAATTTCTTGGAATATCCAACTGCATACTTGTTCAACAAGTGATTTCTGGAAATAACGATTTGGTATCGCAGAATTTTACTTTTGTCATAAAACATATTGGTGGGAATGCTAACAAAGTTGTTGATGCATTGAGCAGAAGATGTTTAATTCTACAGGAATTTCATGTGAATACCTTGGGGTTTGAACACCTTAAGGAAATGAAAAATGATGATCCATATTTCAAGGAGGCATACAAAGCATGTGCGAATCCCGTGCTAAGAGATAGGAGTCAGTGGGTAGAGTATATGATTCAAGATGGATTTTTGTTCAAGGGAAATCAATTATGCATACCAAAATGTTCAATGAGGGACAACCTTTTGAAGGAAAAACCTAGTGGAGGATTGGTTGGACATTTTGTCCATGATAAGAAATTTCCATAGTTGAGCAGTTCATACTATTGGCCAGGTATGAGAAAAGAAGTGACAAAGTTTGTGAACAAATGCAGAATCTACCAACATGTAAAAAGAAAAAGACAGAACACTGGATTGTATCAACCATTGCCAATACCAGAGAAGCCTTGGGATGCAATAAGCATGGATTTTGTGATAGGACTGCCAAGAATGCAAAGAGGACGTGATTTCATATTTGTGTTGGTGGATATATTTTCAAATATGGCACACTTTATCCCATGCCAAAAGACCAGTGATGCAACACATGTTGCAAATTTATTTTTCAAGAAAGTTGTGAGACTTCACGGCCTACCTAGAAGCATCGTTTCGGACAAAGACAAAAAATTTATTGGTCATTTTTGGAGAACACTGTGGAAGAAGTTGGGGATGGATCTTTCCTTTAGCTCAGCCTATCATCCTCAGACAGATGGACAGACTGAGGTGGTAAATAGAAGTTTGAGAAACTTGTTGAGGAGTTTGGTGATTGAGCATCATAACCAGTGGGATCAAATTCTTCCACAAGAAGAATTTGCATACAACGACTCGCCAAACAGAAGCATTGGAAATAGTCCATTCCAAATACTGTATGGAATGCAACCGAGGGGAGTATATGAGTTGATATACTTAGAACAGAATGAGATCAGAAGCGCTGGAGCAGAAGATTTTTCTGCAGAAATGCAAAAACTCCATATCCAGATCAGAGGACAGTTGCAAAGTTCTATCCAAGAATACAAGCGCAGAGTTGATCAACATCACAAAGAACTTCAATTTGAAGTACGAGATCAGGTTTAGGCACATCTCCAGAAAGAAAGGTTCCCTAGGGGAACATATAACAAGTTGAATATGAAGAAGATAGGGCCATGTAAGATATTAAGGAAGTTTGGTGCAAACGCCTATGAGATTGAGCTTCCAGATGATGTGGGAATATCACCCATATTCAACGTTTCAGACATGTACCCTTACAGGGAATATGACTCAGAGGGATCATAAGTTCAAGAGAATATTTAGTGGGAGAAACAAATGCCTATAGCAGAAAAACCACATATGGAGAAGATCATTGATCATAGGATTAGAAAGAAGACCAAGAGGAAAACCCATCTTGAATATCTGGTCAAGTGGAAGGGACACCCAATAGAAGATGTCAGTTGGGAAAATGAAGTTGATATCCAGAAGCATGGAAAGTCGGTGTAGGAGCTCGTGGAAAGGATTCCATTAATTTTTCTTCAGAGGGAGCATGATGCAGGAGCATTGTCAGCAAGCACGCGTGGTAGGAAATCTCAACATTTGGGAATCATTTCGAAATCTCAAACGTTGGGAGTTACTGCGAATATTTTGGAGCTGATTAGAAAAATGGAAGAAGTTCAAACGCTTGGGGGCAGATGATCACGAGTGATCTGGGAATTTCACTTTGAGTCTTGAATGTAATTGAACTTAGGTAGCAGTTAGAGTTTTATTTAGTTTTCCGAGTAGACGAGTAGTCCGGGGGAACCCTAAGGACCCTCTGAGATAAATAGAGGTTTTGTACGCCCAAATTAGGCTACTGTGAGTTAGTAGGAATTTTCTGAGTTTTGAGTTATTGTTTTGATATTGGTTGTAGCCATTTACTTTTGAATGAATATGAAAGCGGAAATTTGACTCAAATGCATAGCATTGTTACTTTTTGTAATTCTTTGATATTGTGTTTTCATAAATGAATGAATTTCATTATGAATGGATGAAACTGTGAATGTTAGTAGAAGTTTCAATTGTTTCTCTTTTGTTGAGTGAGTGCAAGGTGTGCACACAGAATGCAAGGAGTGTGTGAGTGGATCTGTTTCGATTCTGAAGCTCAGAAGAGATAACATGAAACCTTCCCTTTGTAAGGAGTGCAAAGCGACTACTACAAGGTGTGCACAGTCACCCGCAAGAACCGAGTCTTGAGTAATAATTTGCTTCAAGGAGTGCACAGATTTGGAATTCGGCTAAGTGTCGAAGGGACTCCATAAGAGTCAAAGCCACGAAATGCAAAATCCCAACTTGATCACATTCGTTGATCCAAGGAAAGATCTAGGTCGTTGATCTAGTGCCATCACAATTTTGGATATCAGAAGAATGGAGGTAAGGAGACTCCCAAAGTCGTGAAACGCGAAATCGTGAATAGATCTGAGCTGTTGGATCATGGGGAGTCGTGAGTCGTCGATCTGATGCTCGCAAATATCGGAAAATCAGGGATCGAGATAACAAAGGTGAACCAACCTCCAAAGTCGCGAAACGCGAAATCACGACTTGGTTGTAGCCGTCGATTGAGGGAAGATCATCGACTGTAGATCTAATCATATCGAGAATTCTCGATACACAAAATCACGACGCACTTTAGAGTTGAGCCCCAGGTCATGACCAGAGGTCACATTGAGGGAAGATAAGGGAGGGGCCAGTACACGCTAGGATCCTGTCGGGGTTTCAGAGGTTGGGGGAATCGAGGTGATTCACATGCAAAGACCCAACGCACAAAATCAAGAAACACCTTTTGGTTTAGGCTCATGGTCACAACCAGTGGTCGCATGAGAGAAGCTTGTGCATGGTGCTTGTTCGCACGACGGAGTTTCATGAAAAGTACTTGTGGGCATTTCTTGAAGATTCCAGTAGGGAATCGAAGAGCTGCTCCAGCTCAAAGATTGAGAATATTCGAAGACCAGGAGCTCAGCATACCTTGCTGAGGTGGGGCACTGCATCACCATGCCATGTCTAGCCTAACAAGTTGTTAAATTGTCAAACATATGTAATAATAACTGAGCAAAACCCTAGTGTCGGAGATACTCTAACAAATGGTTTTTTGGTAGACAGAATGATAGTGTAGGGGCCCCACTAGTTGAAACTCAGTGCTCTAGATCCAATGCAATTGATGTTCCATGCATCTGGGTCCCAATTTTAGTTTTATCCCGAATTGTAACTCTCATGTTCAAGTCATTCAAGGACATGTGGCCAATTTGTTCCATGGGCATAAAATCCAAACCAAGCAACATAAGGGAGTTTCATAAACTCTCGCAAGTCTGTTTGGCCAATTCCCATGTGACTACACTAGCCAAAAATGCATGACACGGTGTTCTTGAAAATCGACCTCCTCTTCAGAAATTGCACTATGCCTCATTGACAAAAACCCTAGTGCCAAAGATATTCCAACAAATGTTTTTTCGGTCGACAGAATGATAACATAGGGGCCCCACTAGTTGAAACTTGGTGCTCTGGATCCAATGCAACTGACAGTTCGTTCATTTGAGTCTCGGTTTGAGTTTTATCATGAGTTGCAACTCGCCTCTTCAAGTCATTCAGGGACATGTGGCCAATTTGGTCTAAGGGCATAAAATCCAAACCGAGCAGCATAACGGAGTTTTGTAAGCTCCCACAAGTTTGTTTGGCTAAGGCATAAAATCCTTAGCTTACCATGGCTCTTGTGATATTGGTTGTTGTAAAGCAAGACCAATGACCCTTGTCAAATCCCTTACATTTGATATTGTTCTCATGTCAAGATTTCTATCATGACTTTTCAACCTCCTTATGATACCATGCTAAGAATTGGTCCCCCTCTAATCACATGAGTTATGCCAGTTGATCCTACATTGATTATTCCACAATCATCTTAGAATTTTAGGAAATAAATTATCTTGGGAACTGATGGACGCGTAACCCTTTATGAATATTCCATAATACCGAGTGTGAGCTATGGTAGACCATAGGATGTGGACATTGGTCAAAGATTCTAGGTGGACAAATATGGATATTTTGGTTGGATCAACTAGTACACCATATCTGCAGATGATGTGACCCAAAAATATACCAAAAGGAGTGAAGAAGATGCATTTCTTCAAGTTAAGGGAGATCTACAACTATGGTTAAATATACTAATGGTGTGCAATTCCTTCCATGGTCAACATGGAGTTGACACGTGGCATGGATTTCTTCAAGTTAAGGGAGATCCTTTGAACATCAGTCGAAAAATTACAATGTGCTTGTTCAATAGGTTGTATATGGACTATTCATCTAAGTACAATTCTAGAAATATGTGTATATAATCTCTAAATGCAGTGACCGCTATCATGGAAAATGTTACTAGCGCATTATTCAATATGAACAACATCATGTTATAGAAAAAGTGGTCTTATTTTTGTCCTCCTTAGTGATTCCTACTTGATGATGTTCCAAGAAGACATCAATGAAATAGTAAGTCTCTTTCCATTCTACCTAGTCTAGGACTTCATCATTTAAAAGGGTAGGGAATGGACCATGAACAAAAGAATCATTCGACCCTTTTAATTCAAAACATACTCTGATACCACCCATATTCAAATTCTTCTACTAGGAAAATTAATATTATTGCGAGCATTTTTTCAATCTCCTCTTTTACTTTCTCCTTGATCTGGGGATTAAATCTATAGGGTCTCCTATTGATAGGATTGGCATCTAGTTTCATATCTATCCTCATTTTTCCCAAATCTCATTTAATCCCCTTCATCTTAGTAAATATTTGTGGGAATAAATAATCATATTCTCTAAATAATTTCACAAACTTAGATACTATCGCATCGTTCTAGTAGTCCCCCATGGATTCCAGCCTAAGTCATTCCTCTATGTTAATAGTCAATTTTTTTACCTTCATGGTTTGTGAGTATATCTCCCTTCTAGATGGTATGTTTTCTCTTTCACTTTCCTTTTCCTTTTGTGATTATCGTTTCATTTCATATGTTGTAATATTAGATGTATAACAAAGAAATTAATTATTGCATGAAATAAATAATAATTTTTCATTCTAAATGTTCTTTTTTGTAGAACAAGGATCTTCCAGAAGATCTGGATGATCCTCATCAAATATATCTAGATCACGTTGGGTCCAATGTTGAGATGGCATATAATGCTCATGATGACACAGGTACAAATGAAAGTGAGATTGATGTCAATGCAGATGATGATCATGATGAGGCAGTTCATGGTAGCATCCTGTAGTGTACCCTTTCACTACCCAGGTTTTCCAACCCCTCAGTTTTCCATTCTGTACATGGAAGTTCACATAATTGGTACAGGAATTTTATACACATGCATTTAAACAGAATAAAACACATTTAAAAATACAGAGTGAGGCATATCTGGTTACTGCTATAATTAAACATTCCATAGCATTCAACAGTAACTCTTTTACAAAGCGGAAAACATGATACATGAACAACACAGTCATGCCAAACGTGTTAAAACATAATTCAGAATACTTATCTTTTATCAGCTGGAGAAATCACCAACCAAGTGCAGGCCTTCCACGAACCTCCCAGCCTTAGACCACACCGTTCATCAGCTTAACAGTAGGTCACCCCCAAGCTGGGGCCGAGCTCCACCCCAAGGCAAGGAATCCTAGGCTAGGCTGAGTTTACAGGGAAGATAGCACATACACATTCACCAGGAAGAAGCTCTCCCAGGAATCTCCCATGCTCACTGCCCA
>JZKD02S1023398.1:813670-827636 GCA_000966675.3 Picea glauca | reverse complement strand
AATAGTAGTAAGCCTTTTAGGCGTAAACTAAGGAAAGTAAACCCTCTCTTACTACCTATAATTGAGAAGGAGGTGAGGAAATTACTAGATTATTGAATCATTATCCCCCTCAAGTATTCTGAATGGGTAGAAAATTTGGTTCCATTCAAGAAGAAGAGTGGAGAGATAAGGCTATGTGTGGATTTAAAAAATCTAAATAAATTTTCATTAAAGGATAACTACCCTCTACCAAATAGGGATCACATACTGCAGAAATTAGTAGGAGAAAATAGAATCTCTATGATGGATGGTTTCTCAAGATACAACCAGGTGGCAATGCATCTTGAAGATAGGGATAATACATCCTTCACAACCCCATGGGAAACTTTCATGTATGATAAGATTCTTTTTGGTTTGATTAATGCAAGAGCCACATTTCAGCGAGTCGTGGACATAGATTTTGTGGGTGAAAAGGACAAATTTATTGTTATATACCTAGAAGACATGATTGTTTTTCCAAACACAGATGAATATCACATCAAACATCTAAGGAGGACCTTTTTGAAATACATAAAATTTATCCTATCATTAAATGTTGAGAAGTTGTATTTTTCTATGATAGAAGGAAATCTCCTTGACCATATAATATCCAAAGAAGGTTTGAATATAGATCTAAAAAGGGTAGAGGCCATCAAGCAAATCGTGCTTCCTAGAAACAAGAAAGAAGTACAACCATTCCTAGGTAGAATCAATTTTCTAAGGAGGTTTGTCCCAAATTTTGTTGAATTGGTAAAGCATATCACAGACATTTTGAGGAAAGACCATGAAGTGAAATGGACTATTGAAGCTAAAGAATCATTTTAGCAAATCAAGGAGGCATTGGAAGACTCTCTAGTGCTATTTAGACCAAACTATGATAAGGATTTTTTTATCTTTTCTTTTGCTTCGAGGCATACCATAGTTGTTGTATTGTTGAAGAAAAATGAAGAAAATCAAGAGCATACTATAGCCTTATTTGATAGATATTTAAGAGATGTTGAACTGAGATATAGAAACCTGGAGAAGAAAGCATATTCCTTAGTCAAGGCATTGAAAGCATTCAAAGATTACATATTTCACTCAAAAACATCTGCTTATGTACCTACCAGTGCTATCAAGGACATCCTCACACAACCTAATAGTTAAGGAAGAAGGTGTAAATGGATTGTCAAACTACAAGAATATGATTTAGAGATAATTCTCACAAAGTTGATAAAGGGGCAAGGACTTGCCAAATTGCTAGTTGAATTTAATTGCAAGTCCCTTGACATGAATTCCCTGTCTATAATCATCATGGAAAAAAAACTAGATGAAGATGAAACACAAGAACCATCTTTGAAGGTAAGCCCCAAATTTTCTCAGTGTGATTGGTACAAGGATGTAATTTTTTACCTTCATAATTTAAGTTTCCCACCAGCATGGGACAAGGCTAAGGCCGTGTATATTAAACTCAAAGTTGTGAAGTATTACATTATAGGAGAAAATCTATTTTGGAAGGATCCATGAGAAATATTGTTGAATTTCCTTACTGAAGAATAAATTGAAGGTATTATCACTAAGTTTCACAAAGGGATATGTGGAGGCCAGCATGCCTGAAGAGCCACTGCATACAAGATCCTTAGGGTTGGTTACTATTGGCCTTCATTATTTTCTTATGTTAATTGTATGGTCAAAGTCTGTGTATAATGTCAAATGTTTGCAGGAAAGAATAAGTTGCAACCTCTCCCACTCGGACCTATCAAAGAAAAGACACCTTTCCAACAATGGGGATTGGATTTCATTGGTGAAATAAATCTAAATTCAAGTGGGCACCATAAATGGATTTTAACAGACACAAGTTACTTCACCATAAATTAATGGGCACCATAAATAAATTGTCTTTATGTTCCTTCTCTTGTATTTTTAATTTTAATTCATTCACCATTTGTTACACAAGAAAGTAGGATTCTAACATTGTAAGCTATTGATCAATTGTGTTTCACCTATCRGATYAGTTTTGAGGTGYGYGGAGGGCCTCTTATTTTAATGCAGAMTCCATAACCCAACAAAAGAAGGCACTTGGTCAACAATTCATAGCARACCACATGGKTATGTTGTCCYTGTTGGAGMTGATGTTAGTACTAGATTTGATTTGGTCACTAATATGCATGTTGATAAAGGTTATGAGGTCGAATTTMGACAAGATATAGGATAGATGCAAGCTTGGAAATCTCCTGGACCAAAAAKAKCTAGAAGACGTTCAAGCRCCTTAGAGAAATRAAAAAACAAAAATCCCTAAGGGCCCAAGGCTAAGTTTTAAGTTCSTRATCATTTATCAGGAGCTTAAAAAATGCTAATCACGATCMAAATGGGCTTAAGTCCTTTTCAAACATGGTTTATATMATGTRAATGAGGCTTAAGAACCAAGYGCTAGTGAATATGYGGGGTCYGATCATCCAAYGCTTGCAAGAGAGTCTGATCKACRGTGGGAAGTTGATGTCGCATCCTGAAAGTGCATGAGAGTTAACATGCATAAGGGGTGCAACGACGATTTTAAGAKCCATGTGTTGAGAGTTKAATGGTGTCTCTTGACAAKGATAYSRAAAGTAAAACCACTCCCCTTAGGTTGTGACARTGGTATTATGATTTTTTCAAGTCGCTTATMCRCCCACTCAACACRCACATGCCCATCCACTCAGCAYTACATGGAGCCAACGTAGCAGTCGACCTAGGAAACTRAGGAAAYCAAARATAGATTRRCATGCCAATAGGACACTCCTYAKAKTTASTTTGAGGCTATCTCRTGTATAAAGAGGACCCACTRGGAATTTTGGTCACCATATCAAACTCARCTACACATRGGCCAAACCTAGAGCCACATCAACTTTGACATTGACTAGTATGAAGTTGTCACATGTTCATGGGACMATGATGAAATTATCCTRACATCACCTAAAGCTTCAATATTTTTGGATTTGATTAAAAAATCCATCTAAATCAAAAGGTCTACAYGTGGTAGTCTAAAAGGAAAATAAAATTATAATCTTTCAAGACAATCTTCAAGGATCYCATCGTTCTTCGRTTACCTCCCCCTTGGGAAGGAGATGGGGATTTTATTTCTCACCAAARGTATTCAGAGTTCTTGGRGAAMAAAAGGAAYGATRATGAATGGTTTGAAAGGTTKTCTAGAGTCTTTMTAGGAAGGGATATCATGGAGATGCTCATGGGGGACTTCAAGATTTTCCATATGTTGAAACGGGTTTTCGAGCATTTGAATCAACCATCATATGAGAGATACACCAACTAGGATGAGATGGTTAAAAATGTGAAAAAGACAGATTATACCATAGGAAATCCATGGCATTATATGTGTCAATTTCTCAAACTTTCTCCACGAAGTAAATGGAAAGTGAGTGGTGCTAGGTGGGCCCAGTAAGAGTTAGTTACTGAAGGAATATTTTTTGTCAAAATTTTTCCACTTGTAAACATTTTGTAAGCAGTGAGAATAGTGGTCTTATGAAAATCTAGACACGGTAAGTGGTTTCAAGAAGCATTTTTGTACAAGAGCGTGAGGATAAAAGGAAGATAATGTTCATTTTGTAGAGGTAGACACTTTGGGGAATTTAAGAGTTTCTTATAATCGGAGTTGTTTGATTGCCATCCTCAAACACAAAAAAACAATTAAGGCCACATGCTTCATGAGATTCATCCCCTACAATATGTTTCAGTTTGTAATTCTTTTTTTTTGTGCATGTGCTCTTGTAAAATCCACCCCTCTCATTTTGGCTTCTTGTACCAAATTTTCATTAATAAAACCTCAAGTAGCAAATTATATGGCATGTTCAGTGTAACTATGTGTTATATGATTATGATACTAAAGTGATTTCCTCTTAACAAATGACCACTTCTTGTCATTTCTTCATATGTTTAATGATGTGTAGAGGGATCCTCCATGGATTTAAATATTTGAAGATGTTAGCTATTTGAAGCATGTTTTAACGATCAGTTATATTTTTTAGAACTATTGAATTCTTAAGTGCTCAACATGTCATTGGTTTCCCTAAGCTATGAGATTCATTCTTTGCAGTGTATTATACATTTATCTTGTATTTCCTCTAATTCACCATTTCACTCATCTTTTAAACATGGACATCTGAAACACTTGTGGACATATGCCTATTGGAGCTTAAGGTTTTAAATATCTGGATTGAGACTGTTTGAGGGCCGAGAGTTCTATAAGAGAGAGAGAGAGAGAAACTTACCCATTTTTGCATAATTTTATTTGAGTGGAAGCATGGATTTAATATTCACTATAAGTCTTAGCCCCTGGGGTGCCTTTTCATTGTTCCATTGACAACCTGGAACATTTCAGAGGATAATATATGATAGAAAATAACCAGTGGTGGAACATTCTTTCTAGGCAATATCCTCATGTCCTGGTTCAACAAGAAGCAATCATCAATCTCTCTATCTATAGAAAAATCATAATACATCATGGAAACAACTTACTATACACAAGTGCTCTAGATGAAACAAACATTGAAGGAAATTCAGGTAGAATATGATCATCCCATATAAATTCTATATGACAATATAATTTCAATAAACATTTCTAAGAATCCAGTCATGCATTCAAAGAAAAAACACATTCCAATCAAATATCATTTCTTGAGAGAGAAAGTCACAAAACAGAGTGTCAAGTTGGAATATATTCACACAAAGGAACAGGTCATTGATATTTTTACAAAACCTCTTCCTCAAGAAGTCTTTGAGTACCTCAGACAGAAATTGGAGGTGGTACCTATGTCATCCAATCACTTAAGTGCTACAAGAGGAGCACACGCTCGGAAAGAGAGAAGGGAACAAGCTCAGGGACCAGTAAAAAGACAAGAAGATTGTCGGTTGGAGAGAATAAAATTAAGAGTACAACGTAAGGGGGAGAAAATCCCTTTTCCATTGATGTCAAAAGGGGAGAGCATAGAGAAAGGGGGAGATCTACAACAAGAAAGACAAAAGAAGTATCAAAATAACTAAGTATTGTTATTTGTAGCAAGAAAGATTAAAGGAGTATCAAAATAACTAAGTGTTGTTACCATCAAAGACATATCAAAGTTTTTTCGTCAATGACCAAGGGGGATATTGTTGGAAACAATATTTTCATTGATGTCAAAGGAGACAGATTGTTGGAAACAATGGTGCACAATGTTGTTGTCTTTCACAGTGTTGTTATCATTAATTTCAAAGGAGACAGACTATTAGAAACAATGTTGCACAATGTTATCATAGATGTCAAAGACAAGGGGAAACTACTCCAGCCAAAGAGAAAATCAAGAAAGAACCTGAACTATATAAACATGGAAACAAAGACAACCCTGCAAATGGAGGAATTAAACTAGCCAGACCAGTCAAATAGAGGAAAAGTATAGAAACAATGAAATAGAGGTTTTCTAAGTTGTGGAGATCAGATGAACGATCACAGGTGGAAGTTGGAAGAGATGTTTCCCAAATGGATGGAGAGATCAAGGATACAAAATAACCAACAAAAATAATCCAAGGGCGCAAAGGAAGCTCAGTGGTATGGCATGAAGGTTTTGGGCCTGGGAAACCAAATCGAGGCAAAAGCCATTATCCCATATTCACAAGGAAAGTCAATTTTGAAGGCTTTATAATGCAAAAGCATGATTATGTAGTTTGAATGAAAATAGGAAAATCACAAAACCATGTGCAAAGGGTTAACTTTTAGCAAGATAAATCCTAACTGATGATCTCTAGAGATCAATGGATAAGATCAAGGATTGGGACTTAGTGTATATCAGATATCAAATATCATGTGAAAATTGTACCCTATTGCAAGAGTTTATAGGGGGGCGACACCTGATGGGAGAGCTCTGATACCACATCAGTAGCCATGCAAAGTCCATGTTGTTTTCCAATCCAATACCATGACTACAGTCAAGACAATACGATGGACCATGTGAAATCCACCTAAGGAGGCATGCCAACACAATGGCTTAGACAATATATTGCATATCAAGAGACCATAAGAACAAAGTGAGTGCACTATGCCAAAGTTCTAGGGCTCGATACCCAATGGATCGATACCCCAATGGGGCAACCACAATGCCACATAAGCACCACGTGCCATGATGAGTATTTTCCATGTTAGTGAGTAGACATAGAGGGAGGCCACATCATCTACCATGTCAAGAAACCACATCAGCACATCACACAACATATCGAATATCGATTAAATAGAGGAACCGTGTATGTTTGAAGTTATAGGGGCCCAATAGGTCGATGGGTTGGTATTCGAGGCCATCCCAGATACCATGTCAGATACATGTGGAATCCAGGACATCTGCCACACAAGAAATTGATATAGTACGAGAGCCACCTCATCCACCAAGTCACATTACTATACCGAATATTGAAAGATTGAAGGTATGTGTAGTGTTGAAGTTCTGGGGGTTCAATACCTGGTGGATCGACCATGATTCCATGTCAATGCCATGACATATGCCACATTAGAACCATGTAATCATCTAGGATAATGTCATCTGTCAAGTGCGAAATCAAAATAAGTGACAGAGCATATTCGAAGGAAGTAATGACATCACAACCATGTCAATGCCACATTATCCAGCGCACATGCAAGGGGCTCACGTGGAAGCCACATCAAGAATATCGCATATTGGATACCGAAAAGTTGTAGAAGTGGTGTAGTGTTAAAGGGTCGAGGGCCGATAGCCTACATCCATGGTAAGCACCATGTGTTGCGTTGTAATTGGTCCATGTTTCATAAGAAGGCTAGGCCACATAAGTATTGTATATCAAATATTGGAAGTTTGTTTGTGTTGTGAAGTGTTAAAGCCCCAAGGGACCCATAGACCAAGGAGGCGATAGGCCAGATAGACCCGATATACGGGGAACAAATTGAAAACTGAGATTAATCTGAGGATTGATCAGACGGTTGTTGTGCATCAAAATCGTATTGCATATTCTCGTGGGATAAAAACAAATCCACGGTCAAGATTAAATCGAGATCTGGATTGAATGGTTGTTGAGGGTGTATAGTTGAAGTGTTGGAGGGTCGGGGACCTAATATCTTGGTACCCCAAAGGTATCGATATCCAGGGGAATGAGATCGTAGATCGATGGTCCACATTCAGTCTTGGTTTGATCCAATTGTTTCTAAACAAGAAGGACATGTTGCATGTTTTGGTGGACAAAGAGTGAATTAACGGTCAATATCTAACCATGTGATGATCATATGGTTGAGAATGGATCGAAATTTCGTCGTAGAGGTAAGGCATGAGCCTGCAATGTTAAAGACTCGAGAGCCTGGTGTCATGGTTTCCCAATAAGCTTGATCGACGGACGAGATCAAAACAAGGGACAATCGAATGGTTGTTGTGCGTTATGGTCATATTATGTGTTTTGGTTGCCAACAATAGCATATCAACGATGGAAATTTAATTCAGAGGAAAATCCAACGGTTGTTGAGTACTGAGTGGTATGGTGAGTGACCTTATGGTCCTGATATGCTAAGAATAAATCAATGGATAATAATTGATCAAGAACCAAATCCAATGATTGTCGAGTATTGAAGATTTATACAATGACCTATGAACAAAGCATGCAAATCAGGAGGAATTTGAAACCAGTTTGAAAGGATTTGTAAAACCTGAATTTTATGGAAAGCATGGATCTAGAGTTGATCCAATGATTAGTTTATTTTTGGTCAAATCCATGAAAGCGTGGAGCGTATAAATTCCCTGAATCTATATTGAGGAATGGAATGAGTTGAAGAGTGTGTATGTATATGAAAAGTAAGTGAGTTGAGGCTCTAAGGTTTCAACAAAGAAAAAAAGGATGTAAGTTGTAAAAATGAAGCAGTGAGAGGAGAGTGTGGGAAGAGAAGCAGTGGAAGAAATGTAAGTGAAGCTCTAAGACTCTAATATCCGATGATCATGGAGAATGAAAGGAATATATAAATGTCTAAGGGTGTTGAGATTTGATAGCTTGGAGGTACTTCTGCATTGGCAGCACTCAGCGTGCGGAAGTGACCAAGCAAATTATCTCCTAGTGACTTTATAAAGTGATTTTATAAAGTTGAGTCTTTTAATTTTGAAATGTAAAAGTGACTTTATGATGTTATGGGTCACTTTATTAACTAAAGTGACCTCAACGAATGATTAAATCGTGACCGTTGATCTCAAGGGTAAGTGAAGAGTCACTTGAGGGAGATCAAGGGTTAGAGGAGTTACAATTCGAAATTGATAAAAGGCAGCTCATTAGGAGATGAGGGTGCACTTGTTGAGGAGAACTTGAGGGAAGTTGAAGGGGCATGCATCCCAAGGATGTTTCTTAGCTTGGAGGGTGTTAATGCTATGAAAATTCCCAGAGGTTGTTAGGAAAGAAGAAATTTACCAGAGGCAAATTATCCAACCACTTTGAAACTGGAATCTAGCCCTACCAGCTTCAGAGAGGGATCTCTCTGTATGATTTAGAAATGTTTCAAATTTAAAATATTAGGTTAGTTGAATATAATATGTTTGTTTTGTTTGTTGTCATTTTCATTAAGTTGGCTGAGAGATATTTACACATCCATTGGGCTATGGGGTCTGTATTATGAGATAAAAATCTAAACCAGAAAACGAAAAAGTCTTTCACAGAGTGAGATAATGCATTCATTGGATTCTTTTAGCAGTAAAAATGAGAAATAACAGAAAAGGCGAGAATGTCAATTACAATAAAGAAGCAGTTAAGAATTTATTTATTGTAAAATTAGAAGATGAAACACTAAAATATTTCAAAGTCAGAAACAGGGTATACAAAGATAAATCTTGGAACATTCGTTACTTTCAAAGATTAGATTTAGAAAACAATGCGATAACTAAGCGAGAATAACATTTAACTTAGAAAGGAAAACATCACGAATGAGTACATGCAAGAATCTTGTGAAAATGCCTCTTTGTATTAATGCAAGATCTCTTGATAAAAATGTTACAGTCTGGTAGCTCGTAGGGCGTAAAGATCAACCCCCAATACTTTGAAGTGTGAAGTATTTATAACCAAAATTACAAACAATCTTGTCATTAAAGATCGGGATGTGGTAAATCTATTTTTAGCTAACTAACTTAACAAACTACAAAAATCTAGGAAACTGTTTGATGATGTGTCGAAACTTCATGCTATTTTCTGGGTGAAATGTTGGTGAGGCCTCTGCACGACCTCGTCTGATTGGATAGCTGACTGGGCTTGGACAACTGATCGACTACTCGATCATATTACAAATCTCTTCCCATCGAAGGTGACTGGGAACGACGACTTTGAGTAATCTTCGGCAAACTTCATTCATCTTTGTGTGCTTAGCAAAAGTTGGCTTGATGATGAAGATGTACCAGATCTCATGCTGTATGTTGATGTCCAACTCTAGAGCATCTAGGAATGCCTTGCCAGTGATACTGCCTTGGATACCTGGGAATTTCGAGCTATCTTTAGCCACAATGGCTAATTTATTTTTGTAATCGGGCAGTGTCATCGATTTGTCATTTATCACTCTCAAACCAGGAAGACCCTTCTTCTGTAGAGCTTCGATCTTGCTGAAAAACCTTTGCACTCCTATGTCCATAGCTTGAAACTTTTCCTCTATCTGTAGCATCAATCCTCTCTTGGTCAGGACCCTCTTGACCTCAAGGATGGTTTCTATTCTATATTCATTTTTCAAATCTTCCATCTCTTCTCTGGTTTTGGAATTCAGGAATTTGATGATCTCAATAGCTTCTATAGGCATCTCTCCTAGTTATGCTCTTATCTTCTCGATAGCCTGCTTACTTCTTTGCACCAGCTCATTTTGCTCAAACATAATTTGTATCATCGGCCATATTTCATTGATGGACTTAGTGATGTCTGTCCAGACGCTTTCTTTGACCTCAACCAGAGTTTTGCCTGCCATTGTTTGCTTCTGAAGCTGTTGTAATTCTTGTTTGAGTTGGTCTGATGTTTGTTTTTCCTTGGAGTAGTTGGTTTGGTAGGAATATTTGAGTTCCTGGAGGTTCTCAATATCCTTTTTGAGTCTGCTAATCTCTGTCTCTTGCATATTCATCTCCTCCATGGATTTAGCCAATTCAATAGTCTTCTCCAGGGACGTTAGTGGAGTTGCCGATGGAATTTTTGCTAGGGACGTTGTGCTCACTCCTAAGAGTGGAACTGCGCTCAATGGAATGACTTCCATGGGCTTCGACTGCTCTTTCTCTTTCACTAGTTTCTCCAATTCTTCTTCCATTCCGGCGCCTCGACTATTGCATATGAAAGACATAATCTGGCCTTTAATTCTGAGTTGTTGTTTCTTTTTCAGAGACACGAAATGTATGTCGTCTGAATTTATCATCTTCCTTATGTATTCTAGGGCAAAAATTCTTACGGGTAAATACCTGGGCAACTTATATGGGGCCAACTCACACCCGTAGACTCTGATCTCAGTGTGATTTTGGTACAAGTACCAATAACCAGTCTTTGTAAGGTCCGAGAGATGTAAAATCCTCTAAATTTTCTCATTAATTCTAGGGTCGGGTCTGCCATTGAGCATACTCACCACTGGGTAGTAGAACAACTCGATGAACTGCTTGAAGCTAAATTCTATGGAGTTATGTCTGAGCAGATAAGTTCAAGTTGTTATTGCCTGCAGCCTCCCATCCTCGTCCATCTTCTGCATTGAAAAAGAAAATTTGTCCACTTGGAAGAAAACGAATAGATAAGCCAGTATTGAAGAATACCGGAACATGCCTTCTGTAGAGAAATTAATGAATTGATCGTGAATGTTGTCCACCAAGAACGTACTATGGTCAAAATGAGTAGTGGGTCTCTCATCGGTGGAGAAAATGGACAGGAATCCCAAGATGGGTTCATCCACCCATTGATCTGAAAAATATCCAAGCAAGGCACATAATGACATGATGACCTGGTTTCCTTTGACTGAGACCGGGGAGGAAGGATAAGGGGGGTTTGTAGTGGGATGTTGAGTGGATTGTGGGAGAAAAATCTCAAAAATCTGAGCTCTTTGGGGAAAAGACAGCTTCTGGTAGAGTTCTGTGATGATTTCGAGGTTGAAAGGTGAGGTGGATTCAGCTCTAGGTATCTGCATAATTTTGTCAATGGTTTCGGGTGTGATGAGGAAAAGAATTTCTTCAAACGAGGAGATAATGGCTCTTTGTTCAGGGATATAATGGGCTTGGCATTTGAGGGCGAATTCCAGGAAGTGGTGAATCTGGGGGAAGAGATACAGGGGTAGGTTTGACTCCTAGAGCCCAATTTCGTCGCTCTGGTCCAAGAAAACTTCTTTAAACCATGATAGTAGGTTCGTGAAGTCGAATTCACATCTAGTGTCTGCAATTAAATGGTCTTTGTCATCCAGAGGGATCCTGTCGAGGTTGATAGGGGGCGAGAGGAAAGGATTTTCCCCACCCTCTGTTTTCTTTGATTTTGGCGCCATCACTGTAACAATACCTGCAAATAAAACAAAGAAGGTTAGTGGGGATAACTGTGGCCTTGGGTAATTGACCGTAACGGAGATGAAATGGGGAAAAAATGCTCTGGTGTGACAGGAAAGGTATTTTTCTGGTGAGATGACACAGTAAGTGAATGGAAGAAAGAAGGGAAACAGTGGTTTTGAATGAACGGATATTTGTTGGGCGCGGGGGACAGGTCAACAGGCTAATGGATAAGTTAGCCAGTAATAAATTGCCAACGGATCGTTAGGAGTGTGAGATGGCAGGTAATAATGAATGAAGAATACGGCTGGGTGACGTGGTGAGTGTTGATTGGGGGAAAAAGGCCACAGTGAAGGGACTGGCCATGGGTGAACAAGGGAGAAAAACTGACAGAGTTATGGGATGTGACTCTTGTGGAAAAGGTGGATAATGACGTCATGAGGCGATGAGGTATGTCAGACAGTAATAGGTAGTGGGATTCGGAACCAATGGATTCATGCCACATATAGATAGGGGGCCTGCTAGAGAATCTTCCATTTCGGACCCCCCCCCCCTCCATTAAGAGCAGATCAACCAGGGGAGTCCGAAAAACATCATCATCCGTCGATTCACGCACTTTATTTTCCATCGTAGATCTAAGCGTGATGTTTAAAACACATTCTAGACCCCCCCCCACCATTAAACGTAGAACGGTCGAGGGGTCTAGAAATATTTTTCAACTGTAGATCTGGGTGTGAACATCTGAGTCGTTCATACATGCGTTGTGCTTAATTGTGAGCACGAATGCATATGCTCTCTGAAAAACTTAGGATAAGTGCATATCGTGGGTTTTCCCAAGCTTTTGCATGTTTTTATCACCAACGGGTTAGAGATCAAAACTTCAATCATCAAAGGTATGGTTCAACATCAATTATCCTACCTGTTTTATTGAGATAAAGTAAACTACCCTATGTTCTAACTTAATTATCTATGACAATTAGCCCAGATTGAACTATTGGACTAAGAAATTACTCTATCCTGGGGTTATCTAACCAAGATTAGGTAGTTTGGTCAAATTTATTCACTAACTAAACTAAATCACTTGGCTAAGATTAAACAGTTTAGACAAGCTTATTCACTACTCCTATCAACATCAATTTACAAGAACTTGGCCATGCTTGAAAGGTATGGACCAAGTCATTGTTATTGCATGGGGCTCTATTGAATTTCTTTTATGCCCTCTTTTATTCTTTTTCTTTCTTTTTTTTTTTTTTCTTTCTTTTTCTTTTTCTTTCTTTTTCCTCAAATTATTTGCAGAATGAAAAATCATTTGACAAACAAAAACACTAAAGAGATAACATTTCCAGTCACCAATTGATCATATAAATTATAGGGTTGGTTTTCTCTAGGAGGATTTCTTTCGGATACAGTAAGTCTTTCCATCATCCTTTCCATTTCCCTAGCCAAGGAATCCAATTTGGAATCGGAAGAAGATGTGGAAGGTTCTTCTTTAATTGTGACTCTCCTCTCCATCCTCTGTTGTGCCCTTTTAGCTAAAAGGTTTGCCTCTATGCTTATTGAGATTTTTTGCATGTCTTCTAGGGTGGTGGAGTTTCTCTCCCTTAATTGATACGACATATCAGTGTCGAAACTATCAGGGAATTTTATCAATGCCAAACCTTGTGCAGGCTTAATATCGGCTGGAATTGCATTGTACAAATTGTTGAAACGGGTGTAGTAATCTTGCACTGTCTCACCTTGATTCCTTCTGATGTTCTCGTATTCTGACAGGATATGGAGAGGATTTTTATTTACCTCCCATCTGTCTAGAAAACTTATTTAAAATTTTGTAAGGTCGAGCACTGAGGCAACACGTAAGCCTTTGTACCATTTCATAACGTCACCTGTCAAACTCTACGCAAACAATCTCATTTGAACATCAGCTTCATCTACTTCCTGTAGGTCAAAATAGTCATTCATTTTATCAACATGTTGTTGTGCGTTCAAGGGCCCTGTACCATCAAATTGAGGAAGTCTTGTTTGATAATCCTGGGGCATAACATGTAGAGGTGCGGCCAATACCAAGGGAGCATATTTGGCTGCTATTATAGGTGGAGGAGGTGGGAAAACGACCTGAATGATAAGTGGGGCGGTGATAGAAAACGAGGATGAGAAGGGGTTAGCTAGCATAGAGTGAGTGGTTTGAGGTTTTGTAGAGGGAGATAGAACTTCAGGGGTCTAGGGTTGCAAGACGGTTGGGTCTAGAACGGTTCCAGCCACAAAGCTATCAGATTTTGTTCTAAACAGGCTTTGTTCAAACAGGATGTCAAATTCAAGATCCTGAAGGGCAACAAGCTCCTCTAGAAGAGAAGGGGACCTTTGAAGGGGACTACCATTTACTGAACCTTCTTCAATGGTCTTTTTCTTAAGTAATTGTTCTGGATTATCGGTTGCTATTGTAGGTTCTAGATCAGGGTGGGATCAAGTGTAAACTCTTT
>JZKD02S1023398.1:760041-779701 GCA_000966675.3 Picea glauca | reverse complement strand
ATGAGTACAACTTCCTGATATGAGTAATGTATCTGATTATGAACTATTGATTACACTAGTTTGAATCTCTCATTGTGTAGTAGCCAGTGATATTGCTTCCCATTAATTCCATAACATTCCATACTATGAATCTCATCCTGGTACCAGAACAATAATCACTATAAGGAAGTAATTTCATTGAATAGGGATACTACTAATCTATGTCCTATTTGTCCAGTTACAGTTAAAGGTTTTTGTATGAGCTATAACATACGGTCATGAAGAAAACAACATGACTGTTAACTACAAAGGGAAGTATATAATAAGAACTAAAAGCAGTATCTTAACCTGTAATATAAGGGGAATAGAGTCATTCCATTGCTATGATATCAGTAATACAAGAACAACTTAGCTTAAGGTTCAACAAGGTGATATCATGTTACCTATTTATCATAATCAATACGTATTGTGATATTAATCTTATCTCTTATTAACTACATGGGAAGTAACTAGAAAGCAATGGCAATAAGTATCAACACATGTATTACACTTATATGTGATTCCAATGCCTGTGTAAATACAAAGGGTAATAGATCACCATCTTCAACTAGTATCTTATCCAAAAGGTAATTAAACATTATCTTCAACTAAATGCTTGTGTAAATACAAAGGGTAATAGATCATTAACAAGGATCTTTCAAAGGGTACACTCTTATCAAATACAGATGGGTTTTACTTACTCTGATTAAGAGAGAGCTAAAGCAATGGAATCAGCTTCATATCTTACCTGTATGAGCGATGTGAATATTACAATATAGTTAAGAGTGTAGAGTCTCAATCTAAGGTATAGGCCACTAATCACACGAATTGTTGAAATGTTTGACTTTCTAAACGGAGATGTGAGTTCAAATTGCATTTTTTACTTTCTTGAATGAAGATGCAAGTTCAAATTGCATTTTTGTTATGAGCTTTCCTTTGTGTTCTTATCAGTTTTCTTGGGTATTGTTAATTATGTTATATTTCTGAGTCTTCATACTTTTAAGCCCTTCTTTGCTGAAAATGGAAGCTAGCTTGACTTTTGAAGGAATCGTAATTGGTATCTCAGTCCATGGAATTGGAGTTAGACATTTGGATTTAAATTTGTTATTTCTTATCGTTCTGTAAATGAGACATAGACATAAAATGTTCATTGCTTGTGTCTTTTTGTTACAATGCAAAGTATTGTAACATATTTCAGTTGTAGGAATAATTGCAGTGGGAATTTTCCCCGTGTTTCAAGGTTTATTTATATATGTTGTGCATGATATGTTGTAGATTTTAAAACCGTTCTTTCTTCTAGCTTTGTAAATGAGGTTTTGACATGAAATATTGATGTATTTTATCAGTTTCGCTATCAATGCAAAGTGACTGTTACATATTTCAATGTATCTATTTTGGAGATTGAGGGAATGACTACAAAGAATATATTGTCTATGTTTCAAAGTTTGTTTCTATTTGTTGAGTATTATATTAATGCAGATTCTTCATAACATATTACAATGTAATATGTTATAACATATGCACTGATATTAAAATTGAAAACAAATATTATCCTAATTATAACATATGCATAGATATTAAAACATATGTACAGATATTATACATATGCACAGATATTACAATGTAATATGTTATAGCATATTACAATTTTATAACATATGCACTGATATTAAAATTGAAAACAAATATTATCTAAATTATAACATATGCATAGATATTAAAACATATGTATAGATATTATACATATGCATAGATATTAAAATTGAAAACAAACTGTAAATTTATATAAAACAAACTGCAAACTGTAAAATGTAAATTGTGAAATGTATTTAAAACTGTTCTTTTTTCTAGCTTTGTAAATGAGGCTTTGACATGAAATATTGGTCCTCTTTTATCAATTTTGTTATCAATGCAAAGTGATTGTTACACATTTCGATGTATCTATTATGGAGGTTGAGGGAATGACTTCAGTGAATATACTGCCTATGTTTCAAAGTTTGTTTCTATTTGTTGAGTGTTATATTAATGCAGATTCTTCATAACATATTACAATGTAATATGTTATAGTAATATGTCTTAGTGTTCAGGGTATAAGAGCTAGTTATACCAAAGGTCTGGTTTGGATCACATACTTTAAGCGAATGGGTTAATATATCACATATATAGAACGATAAGTTTATTAAGAGTTATCTAATTCAAGTAACTTCTATGCCTACTACTTCTCTCCCATACTCCTCTTACATTTTTTATCTTATGTCCAAAATTGTTGTTGCCATGATTGCAGAAGTATTAAATCTCAATTATAGTTTTATAATGGATACCATTGTTTTTGGGTTTCCTAGTAGCCTTGTCACACCCCGAGAATCAATCCTTCATAAAGTTTGACTTCTGCAAGTTCTTAGCAAATACAATGCACCAACAATTTTTAGATTTTAGGAGTATCGGGTCATTCAGGTACCAGCCTCACTTGATCCATATGTTAATCCATCAAAACTACTCACATATAGGTTATTTTAAGTCTAGGATGGTGAATGACCAGCCAGCATGTTTCTCTCCCAACTATTGAGTGGCTGCTTACGGTAACAGAACATGTCACCAATGAAGGTTTTTTGTAGTATGTAAACTCTTTTATGTCTATATTAGACTTTATTATCCACAATGAAGTATTCGTTATAATTATTCCTTTTGTGAAAGGGTCACTACAATTGCAAAAGGACACCAGAGTGAGAGACTGGTTCCTTTTTTAGCAGTTTACTATTATAAGAGTCTATGGTTTTGAAGAGGAGACATATCAAAAGTGAGTGTTGAATTTGGTTGTTTTAGAGATTGAAAAAAGGAAATTCAGTCAGTTGTTGACTACAAAGTCAACCATATTACATTAAATGTTGATCAGATGAATTTCAAGGACAAACCAAATCTACACAGGTATGTCACTCATGTCTTACACAGAGATGTGACTGAGACTCATGCCAATATGAAGAAATTGAAACAGGAATTAATCAAAGTGGAGAAATAGTTGAGGCAGGATAAAGTGGTTACTACAGCAAGGAATTCCAGAATCAACAATCTCTAAAATAATATTTATAACTTATAATACTCTAATCTTACATAAGTAAAAATGGATTTATAAATTGAATTCTTGAAGATATGAAATTTTTATAATGTACAAAACGTTTGAAATAAAAAGTCGGACAGTTTAATAAGAGAAATTAAGTTGGTTAAACAAATGCTTGGTGTATTTATAAAACTGATATAAGTTTGTTAAACAAATGATTAAACATGATTGTGACTTAGTCGCGGGGTGCCATCCATGTGGTCAAGCCGTGGGCATGCCCACAGCTTGGCCACAGAGTTGGCCCCCCACGGCCAAGTCACAACCCGTGGACTGTACTTGGTTGCAAGGAGCCAACCCTATGGCCACGTCGTTGGCATGTCCACGTGTTGGCACAAAGGCAAACCTAGGGTTCAACGCTACAACTGCGCACCAACAAAACCCTAACTACCAACCCTTTCGGCAACACCTGCGAAACAAATGAAGTCTCACCTAAGGTAGAGGCAGGGGGGGTTGGACTCAAGTGTCTACAACCTAGCTGGGACACAGATTTGTGATTACAACACTATAACATAGCACTTAACAATTATCATTCATTAGTATTTAACTCTTATTCACACCAGAGGTATAAACCCTAATTATAGAGCAACGCAGTATTCAACAAGCTCTAACACATTCAAGCACTTAGCACATAGGGATAGATCAGATCTAGCATTCACTCACATTACTAAGAACTAAGCTATTATATCAGATGCATCATACATAAAGATAACAACACTAAGCATAAATCACATCAATAACATAACAATCATAATGCACAAAGCAATCACAACACAGGATATACGTGGTTCACCCTCAGCTTGGGGCTACGTCCACCAACTCTTCTTCTTCTTTATTGTCTTCTGTCAATCTCTTTACATGCATAGAGCATCAAACCCAACTCCGCACAGGACAAGAGATCTGCGCATAGCTCTGCAATTCTTAACACATAGTATGCACAAAGCCTCTAGATCCGCACTAAGCCAATTCTACTAAGTCTAGTAACTACTTCTTACATCGCCTAGGTATCTATTTATACTTTACATAGTGGGCCTAAACATGGGTAAAAACCATGGGCCAACATCCCATACCCGTTACATAAACCCTAAACCCAAAAAGTGCGCAAAAGGTGGCGAGATCACACGATCTCCGCTTTGCCTGGCGCTCCGCCTTCAACCAACCTGTCGAAGTTCCAAAATTGGTCAAACATGACCAGCGTTTCCACAAAACCTGGTCAAGGACCAACACCACGGCTTGGCTACAGGGCTGGCCCCCCGAGATCAAGTCACAGTCTACGGGCTTGGCCGCGAGGGGCCAGCCCTGTGGCCAAGCCATGGGCATGCCAACGTCTTGGCCACAGGGCCGCCCCCCCAACGGCCAAGTCACATCTAGCCATGTGGCCAAGCCGTTGACGTGCCCATGGCTTGGCCACAGGGCTAGCCCCCCACGACCAAGTCACACTCAAACTACTAATTTAAAGAAATAAAATTTAAATAAACTTAAATTTAATTAAACTTACCTGCAGCTCTGACCGCCCCTCCGCCCGCCTGCAGGACCACGCCAAATAGGACCACTCGCCAATAGTACCACGCCAAACACGACCGCCAACAACACCACGCCAAACACGACCACAAAACACTATCACTCAACTCAAACTATCACTCACACTCACCAAGAAATCAAAAAAACATAACAGTCACGATGTGCGATAAATATATAAACATATTTTCGGCCGAAAAGATATATTTCGACAGAAACAATAGTTCGGCTGAAACTATTGTTTCAGCCAAAATAGTCTTTCAGCCGAAATACTTTTTCGACCGGAACATCTTTCAGCCGAAAAGAGGTTACTGGATGAAAAAAATCTGTCCAACTAAAATTGTACACGAAAATAGAAAACGTCGTCACCATACCATTCGATTTGACGTTCAAAGGTTCACTCGAAACATATTTCAACCAAAAAAAATATTAGTTCGACCGAAAACATGTATTTCGAAATTTTTGAGATCCGATTGTCATGAAAGTGTTACCCACTTTAATGAATTTACCCTTTATTTTATTATTACATATTTTTACTGTTTTATTTTATTATTATATATATATTTTTGTTATCATTAAAATTTAGTTTGTTTATTATTTTATTATATATTTTTTGGTTTGTTTATTTTTTTATTATATATTTTTGTTATCATTATAATTTGGTTTGTTTATTTTTTTTATTGTCATTAGTCTGATTTGTTTTATTGTTATATATTTTATCTAATAAACACTTGGAAGCATCAAAGACAAATGTAAACACAAATATATTGATATTTAAAAGATGAAATTAAACTCAAATTAATTTGTTTTATTTTATTTTATTGTTATATATTTTTATTATTATTATAGTTTGGTAGATAGAATAACTAGAATGAATTAATTTGTTTTATTTTATTTTATTGTTATATATTTTTATTATTATTATAGTTTGGTAGATAGACTAACTAGAATGATTTTGTTTTGTTTTGTTTTAAGATTCATCTAGCTGGTTTTGTTTTATTTTAAGACTCATCTAGTTGATTTTAGATGGACTGAGCTGATATTTAAAAGATGGAATTAAACTAAAATTAATTTGTTTTATTTTATTGTTATATATTTTTATTATTATTATAGTTTGATAGATAGATTAACTAGAATTGTTTTGTTTTGTTTTAAGACTTATTCGTAGATGGACCTGGTTATTCTTGGTAAAAAAAAAACTCTCTCACACTCCTAATTGCATTAGCAAGAAGACTTTAAAACATATTTTGAATAACCATAAAGAATTTGTGAAATTCTCCCACTCCTAACTTCAAGAAGACTTTAAAACATATTTTGAATAACCATGATCAATTTACAAGATACTTATTAGCAAGAAGACTTTAAAACATATTTTGAATAACCATGAAGAATTTGTGAAATACCTGTCCTAAAAAATTGATGGCATAATTTAATAATTCTTGGTAAATACAAATTGGGCATGCCCTTTTATAGGAGAAGAGCGAAAACTTTGCATGGGCATTTGCCACCAAGTCAGCTGGTTCTTTTTTCAAAAATAAACCAACCATGTCTACTGACTGGCTACAACTGAATATAATTACATTCTCTAACCAATCCTATACACTTCAGAAAGTTCCCAAGAAGTGGAAACATTTTCAGGGAAATGTAGTGGTTCCACTAAAACACTAAAAGCTCTGATGGTCTTGTTCTTGATCCCAGCCTGTTGCCAATGAGTATGGCTCAAACCTGTTTTGACTGATATTCAGAGGAAAGAATAAAAAATCCATGAAAGTATAATATTTTATTAGAAAATGTTAATGCATTCATCAGATGACAAAGGTATTATTGAATGACTATAAAGAAATATCTTAATTTGAAATTTTGCCACTGTAAAAAATTTAATGAGGCAAAGCAAATAATTTTATTATTTTTATTATTCTCTGCATATTTCAATTTTGTTAGCTTATCTGTAACAAAGTCCTTCACAAAGGGTCAATTGGGTAGTTCAAATTGTACTCCTCACCCAGATGACCCAGATGTTCAAATCCAGCTTGTAACATGTTCCCTATAACTTCAGCATCGACACTGCTGATTGAATAAATAACGACTTACTTTATCAGTTACGCACTTTTCACAACCTCTTCGCACTTGTACTTCTAGCTCTAGCCTGCCTTCCCGAGATGGAGAAAAGCTCACAGTGATGCTTGGAAAGAGTACTGTGATACAAATGCCTCGAAACCCTAAAACTGTATTTCTCATCACTTAATCAAATCACTGCAATAATGCCAATGACAGCAGCAATCGGAAACCTACAAAGTAGGCAACCCGCAATCTGCACTGGCTTTTTCACAAGGAGACCTTTTTAGTTGTCAGCACAACCCTCAAAACCATATCGAGCTCGTAATTGCACGAGTCTGTCTCTAGACAGAGGCTGTAAAGGGGCGATAAAATATAGATACCAAACATAAATCAGAATTTGAATGGGACTGGTAACAAATATTCAGCATCTTTTCAGAATAAGTAAATAAACACACCGAAATGCACACCACTTAAAGGAAAATCAGGCTTGAAGAACATGTCGGACAGGTAGTTACATACCTTTGTTTGAAAATCATCACACCAGTCTCAAAGAAGAGGCTTTTGTCAAATTGAAAGGTATTTCCTGCAAGTGCCACAATGAGTGTCTCAACGCCCATTGATCTTAGTTGCCTTGCTGTGTTGTGTGACATAAAAGGAATCATTTCCATGATAGGATGAGTCAGAAGGGGAACCCAAAGTTAAAAAACTGAGATGGTTGGGATGATTAATTCAGAACCTCATGCATGAAGGCAAAATACATACCTTAGTTACATACATTCGTTTGAAAATCCTCACCAGCCTCAAAGAATAGGTCTATGTCAGATTGCAAGGTATTTCCTGTAAGTGCAACAATGGGTGTCTTGACTCCCAACACCCATTGATCTTAGTTTCCTTGTTGCATGACATAAAAGGAGTCATTTTTTGTGGTAAGATGACTCAGAAGGGAAATCCAAAGTAAAAAAAATGAGATGATTAATTCAGAAACTCAAACATGAAGGCAAAATGAATGAAAGCTTCAAGATCATGTGTTTTAAAGGTTTAAAACTTGTATACCTCATGCCCGTCCATGACAGGCATTTCTTTCTCCATGTTCTGCCCTGCTTGAAGTCTCCACTGCTACCTTTCCATTCTCAGCTACTTCACAGTGAAGATTAAGGGTTTGAAGCACCTTCCCTAAACTTATTTCAGGTTGATTGAGTGAAAAATAATGACTAATATATTAGCAGCAAGCTTAAGGAAAATCAGCCTCTTATATCGCAACAAGTGCTCCATAAAAACCAATCAATGGATGAGTACTCATACAACTTACTCTGTTAATTTCTGTGTCTTCCACAAGCAAGATTCGTCTGGGGTAGCTAGAAGGTTTGATTTTGACAGTTTTAACTCTATGACTTCTGGTTTCAATCTGAGATGGTGTGGAGATCATCCCATATAATGTATGCTGATCTGCAATCTGTTGCATCGATTTTATAATCGAACGAAACCCATGTCAGTGGAGCGAAAACAATTTCAATGTTATCCAATGAGATGAAACCCCATTTCGATTAAGGTAAAACAAATGATAGCCACTTCAATCGAAGTCAATAAAACAAAAACCATTTCAGTCAATCCAAACAAATGAAGGAATATAATAACATTACCTCTTGTATTGTGAAACACACTGGTCATGAATTCTTTAGGGCATTGGGCTTTCTGAGCCCTCTGGTCTGCATCCTCTGCCTCCGTATCTGGACAAAAAGAACATGTCCTATGCTTCCAAACCATTCCAAAAATACCCAAACAGGCCACCAGACCAAACACCCATTATCAGCAGGACCTCGTTCAACACTGCTTGAACAAACTACAGACCGTCTTCATCCTCTCTCCCCTTAAACCCTTGAGAACCCAAAAACAGATATTGAGCTACAACCATCTCAATAAGCCCAAACAAATAAAAGCTCATGGATTGTATACAAGCTGTAGAACCCAAATACTCCCTCTTCTTCTTCTTCCGTGGAATAGTATTGTAATGGTATAGTGTGGTCACAAGAATCTCTTATAAAGTCATTTGAAGTGAAGATTCTCAAAACCGCCACTATCTTAACGACATTCTCTGACACAACGGGTTTTTTACACGGCAGAGGTTGCAATCTTCTTGATGATTAAGAGAAATTGCGCATACCTTCAAGCAGAGACCTCTTCGGAGGAAAATTCAAGCAATTTCACGCTTGCGGAATGGCCGTGAGAGTTTCAGGCAGAGTTCACGCCGTAGAATTACAGGAATCCAACCAGAGAACGGGGATGAGAGCGGGCATGGGAGGCAAAATGAAAATTTGAAATGGGCGTGGAACGGTTCAGGTACCTGCAGCATGGAAGGGTTGGATGAACCAACGTTCATGTCAACCTGATAGCTCGACGGAGGTGGAGATGGCAGTTGGGTTGACGCGTTTGGACGAATGGAGCCACGGGAATATGGATGACCAGGAAGTTGCAGGAATCACAGATCGGACGGTAGGAAAAGAGTCAAATCTTTAGTCATCATTAAGATATTGAAAGCTGCTAGACAAATTTGAAATTTCATATATTTATTTATATCAAATTACAAGATACCAATAAAATATTCACTTCAATCTTTTAATCACCATTTAAATATAAGTGTAAAAGTATTTTTCTATGTTAATCTTTTCAAATTAAATTTTTACACCAACCATATTTCACTATATATTCTTAACTTGGGTAACTTATCCATTCCGACAGGCAATTTCTTCAATGCTGGACACTCTTGAATCTTCAAAACACATAGATTGGATAGTGTTCCTTCTTTCAACACACCTCCCTCACAGGATGGACATGTCATACTTTGTAACTGCGCCATATATTTCAAAACCAAGGTTTCTAACCTTGGGAATCCACCTGGCTTTTGAGAACTCCCTATCCCCAAGTCAATTACATCGCGGCAATGCGTTAATTTTAGAAATTTCAAATTTGGCAACCTCTCCAATGAAGGAAGCTCCTTGCCGCAAGCGATCAGTTCTAACCTCTCTAGTTGTTCAAACTCGCATATCCAATTTGGCAAATTCACTGGTATGTAGTTGTTCAACTGGAGACTCTCCAACTTCTTCATATTCTGCATCCCGTGAGGAAGAGTGTTATTTACATAGTTATTGTAACTCAATCTTAAATGCCTCATTTCCAAGCAGCTTCCCATTAGTTCTTGAGCTTCAAATTCTAACCATAGAGATAGATCAAGCTCTATGAGATTTGTGAGACCCTTCAAAGCTATTACATTTGCGGGATCCTTCAAAACCTCTGTACGAGTACCAACATCCCACCATAGTCTTTTCAACGAAGTGACTTGAGATATCTCGGCTGGAAGTACCAAATTGTTACAACCCAATAACATAACACGTTGAAGTTGTGTAAGCTTCCCTATTGTATCTGGCAATGATGTTAATCTTTTACAGTCTGAAAGATCCAAATATCTAAGCTGAGAAAGATTGCAGATGTCTCGAGGCAATTCCTTGATGCGAGTGCTATTCAAATCGAGACACTCTAGTAATGTGAGTTGAGTGAGAGATGCAGGCACCGACGTTATACGGCTTCCGGCGAGATCTAGCACCCTTAAAGCGGTGAGCTTGCTCAAAAAGTTTTCTGGAACATCATTAGTTAGCGGATTTCCCCATAAGACCAAGCTTACAAGCTGTGGGCATAGGAAGTCTTTCGGCAGATACTCGATTTGATTGAAGGAGAGTGATATTCTTTTGCAAGACCGAGTCAAAGTTTGGGGGAAATCTTTGATCCTTTGGCCTGCACGGCATAAATAATTTCCCTCCTTCTCCCCAATGTGGATTGCCATGTCACGAATCACGTCGTGCACTGTTATACCCCTCATTTTCCAGACATTCACAGGTTTATAGGCATTTCTCATACTCCGCTTTTCAAAATTATAATTCTGAAACAAGCCACGATCTATAAGAAGCCTTACATAGTCGTATCCGATCTGCATGTCCATTGAGTAGGTTCCCTCCTTGCTCTTAACAAAGCCTTCAGCAATCCAGTATTGCACCAATTCATCCACCCAAATTCTCTGATCTTCAGCATACGTAGCAGAGTAAATAAAACAATTCTGCAAGTTTAGGTTGGGCAGATGATCATAACTCCATCTTAGTCGTCGATAGAGTTGCTTGTCAACACGGGGATGTGTATCTGGAAAAGAAGGATCTGCAATTCTCATGAGGGACAAACAATTATTCCACTCATATACAACTGGTGTTTTGCCTCTCATTGTTGCTGCCACTACGGTTATGGCCAAGGGCAAACCACCACACTCATCCGCAAAATCCATGGCACACTTCTTTAATTCCTCCGGAACATGGCCGTCTTTAAAAGCTACTCTCTGAAACAGTTCCCGCCCTTCTTCCATGGACAAGACTTTCACTTCCAGGGACTTCTGCGCCTCCGTTAGTGCCAGATCTCTGCTGCGTGTAGAGAATACTAGTTTGCTAACTTTATCATCCCCAAATGTCACGCCTAATTCTTCTTGCAGATTTAGTTGACTCCACATGTCGTCCAATATTAAAAAAAAGTTCTTCTTCTTCAAACTTGCAGACAACATCATTGTCCTGGTATCAGGATTAGAAGTGTTTGAAAGATCTAAACCAATTGCTTCAGCAATCTGATCCTGCAAATTAGATATTTTGTAGTCTTGGGAGACTGTGACCCAAATCACAACATCGAAGACGCTACTAACCTGGTAGGAGTTGTGGACCCTTCTGAGCAAAGTCGTCTTTCCTACGCCGGCCATGCCGTGGACACCAATCACTCGAACTTGTGGAGCTTCCTCATTGATCCACACCTGGAGCTGAGCCTCTGCAGATTCAATTCCCGATCCTACAAAGCCACCGTCTGGACTGGGTTGAAGTAGAACATCTTTTTCTTGCGGCGATGCAGCTGAGACAATCTGCTGAGCACGTTCAAATATTCCGAAGTCGGTGCTAAGCTCCTGAAAGAGCTGTTCAAATTTGGCGTTCAATTCTGTAATCTGTCTGGAAATACTGGCCTTATAGAAGAACCAAAACGGACTGTTTTGATTTTGTTGGGACCGAGCACTGAGGCCTGTCGCCTCTTGAATGGTATCACGCATCCTCCCTAAACAATATGTGATGCTTTCTGCGGGCACTCTTTGTTGATTTTCATAGTCTTTGGAAATATCTTGCAAGAGGTTCTTCATACGCTGTAACTTAACTTGCAGGAAGCGATTGTTTCGATCCATGTGAATAAGATCATCTATTTGTTTCATGATTGGAGCAACAAAACCCTTGTTTATAATGTCGGCTGCAACTCCACCTGCACCTCCGGTTCCTAGTTCCTTTGCCATGGCGTTAGTCGAAACGGAGAGAGACGCAGAAGAAAATATATTGAGTATGAAAATGGAGAAATCTGAGCTTGAGGGTACGAGGAGGAAAAGATACATTTGGCAGGGCAGGCACCCTAATAGAGGATAGCTGGTGTTGGGCGTCGCTAAAGGGCAAACGAAATGCACCTTTGCCGGCCACCGCTTTTCGTCCATATTCCGGTCGAATTTGCCCTTTAGCCTACGCCCTGGTGGCGTGCTAGTGTCGTGGAATGGTATGTGGCAGCGTGGTGGTGGAAGTGGGCGCCAACGACGGAAACTTTAATCAAGATTTATCGAGAACCGTTGAAATTAAAATTGGCACCCATTTTTATTTTGAAATTGATGTGATGGATACTGGTTATCACCCAAAGAAGGCGAAACGAGTGGCTCCACCCATAGCAGAAAAATTGTATTTTAATGATAGCATTGGCCCAACATAAAATAAAATGCCTAAGTTAATCAGTCTGGTGATAAGGTTCACGCGAAATATTGTACCGTAAAGTTCGCCGGAAATTGATAGGGGTACTGGTCTACGAGAATAATTAGATTAAATGTTTTAAGAAATGGTTATTTCGGGGGATATTTGTTTGAAATTTAGTCAAAAATTATAGATTTGTAGATTTGAATAATTATTTCTGTACAATTCTAATAAATTAAAAAAAAAATCAGCATACTAAATTCATTTTTGTATTCAAAAATGAATTTTAAATAACAAAAAATAATAATTCATGTATATTTATATAACTAGATTAAAAAAACATTTCGTAAAACAACTAAACAACCTCTATCATAATGGTATGGTGGTGCCCGACAACATTGCAATACATTTAATAATTGTACCGACATTAAGTTTTTCCAGACATTAAAAAAAACGTCAAATCAAAATTTAAAGAAAAAATGTGGTGTGATAAAGAGTTAGAGGAAAAAAGAAAATTAAGGTATTATAAAGATGTAATCAACCCTAATCTAAAAGATCAAAATTATCTATCTGTTTTGCCAAGTGTAAAGAAAAAAATAAACATTGCTAAGATAAGAACAAATTCTCACGAGCTCCATGGTGAAACTGGGCACGCCATGGGATGAAAGAGGGTGTCACCTTTGTGATACTGACGTCGATACCTGGTTTATTTCATAGGATGATTGTGTTTTTGGTTTTTGTTCTTTTTTAAATCAAAACAGAAAAAACGTTTAGAATACTTAAATTAGGCAACAATATGCACCCAGCAAAACATTAAAAAAGAATTTTTAGAATTAACAAAGTTAATTAAGAGTAAGGAAAGTGGACCCAAATCCATATGGTAGGAGTGAAGGTTGTCTATCTCTTTAAACAACTAAGTTATAATAAATTTTACCAATTTGATAAAAACAAAATAAATTGTTATATTTATTTATTTATTTTTAAGTAAAAAAAAATAAATTACTTCTCATTAAACAAAAAATAAAATACAACAAACAACTAAATTGTAAATATCAAAAACTACATATAAAAGAAAAAAAGTTTATTTATACTATGTTAAATTTACTTTCATTCTATTTATATTATAATATTAAAAATATTGATGAAAATTTCAAAGAACAATACAACATAAGAGTAAATTCATATTTATAAATAAACAAATTACATAAATTACATATTAATTTATCATAAATAAAAACAACAAACAATGGTATTTTAGTCATCTCTCAACTCTGTTTTCCCAAGAAGAATCTAACACAAAGTTAGGTAACCAAGACTATCCCCTTTCTTCTCCCTCACCAATATCTTCAAAAACAACATATCTAAATTAATTCTTGGTTTTGTTTTCAGAAATAATGAGAAGCATAATCCTATTTTTAAGAAAAAAAAAAAAAAAACTCATAAACCAAACCATTGTTCCCTGATTAAAACCTTCAAATTCCCTCGCTTCTTGATTATGTGGTCTATAAATCTCTTAACAAAATTTCATATGCATAGTATGATAAGCATAAAACAAGAATTGAGCTTTGTACATTATAATTAACCGTGGAATTGTTTCCCATAATACTAGCATTGTATTATATTAATATCATGTACACATAATTTTCTTATTAGTTTTAGAGATAATTAGTTAAATGTTCCCATCGAAATAATTCATAAGATTTATGAGGTTTAACTGCTCTAAATTACATCCCATTGTGTTTTTAATTATTTTTTTAGATTAAGCCAAATTACTTATATATAGAAAACTATGGACAAACATACTTAATTCACCTATAGTCATTTCCCATATGGGTAGGGTCAACTTTTTCTTTAGGGCACGTAGAGGGGGTGCGGATCTCCAACCCACATTGATAATTTTAAATCCATGGAACATTACGATATAAATTATATTAGATATAATTTATATCGTAATGTTATGTTATGTTAGATATAAATTATAATTGGAAAATAATTTTGAAAAATTCTATATTTATTTTTGTAAGTCATTTTGAATTTCTCATAAAAATGTGTTTATACTTAATATTTAAATATTATTATAATTAAGGAGTAGTTTTAATGAAAAAGACAAAAGATTATAATTACATTAGAATATAAATCATCGAAAATATATATACTTATCTATTTTATTTTGAATTCCAAAAGTTTATTGAATGTTGCATTTTAAGTCATAAGTTTTCTTATATGTTTTTTTTTTTACATTATTTTTAAAAATAGTTAAAAGGTATAACCTAAGATTAGAGTAATTGATTTATTTGTATTTTTGTAAAAGTGTTTAATGGATTCATAATGATTGTCTATGTTTTTTTTTTATTATGATCAATTTGCAAGGGGGGCATTTATGAGACTATGTGATGATTGTTCTCTAACTCAAAATCTTGGTATATGTGCCTTTGTTGAAGCCAAAACTTGGGGCATTTCGCGTCTACAATTGGTAGAGGGAACGTGTTCCTTACGATACCCCCTCAATACGTCCCCAGTTGGACATTAGACTCTGTCCATGCAAGGTTTTTTAAGTTACCTAATGAGGACCAACCCCCTTCAAATTGTTAATAGCTTTATCATGTCTAACTTGTTGGTATTGTTTTGACTTGTTTTCTTTATTTAAGGTATTGTATTGTGTAGTACAATTCTTCTCTACGTTATTATTACTTTATACATTTCAACATTTAAATTCAGTTTTATTTATACAAAGGAAACTCATAAATAATTATCATATTAATTCATAAATTTATATTTCCTTAATATTTATTAATTCATAAAAAACTAATATTTATTTTATTTTCTTAAATACTTTTTTTAAAATTGTAAAATCCAATCTAATAAATAATCAATGTAGATTTATCTAATAAAAATAATTTACATATAAATTGTTTTTCTCAATTAAAATACATATTTTGAAAAAGTATGTAATTAGTGAAACGATACATTTAACAACATTAATAACAATACCTTCAACAACAATAATCTTAAAATCTAAAACCAACTAGGAAAGACAAGAGCATTCTCCTACCACTTCTATTTTCTCAAACCTTGAATTGAAGGACCATCAAGATCACAATCACTATTATTATACTAACATCAAATCAATTCATCAATCCACAAGTTTAATAGCTTACTCAAACTCATGAGTCATCCACTAGTCTCCACAATCTCTCCATCCTCTTTGCAAAGATCCTATAGGAATGCACTCTATTTGTCCTCCATCATGCCTCTCACCCTTCATGTTAGAGGAAGTAATGTAGTAGTAAATCAGCCATCAAATAGTAAGTAAGAACAATAGAGGACCTATGAGTGTAAGTCATGTAATGACAAAGTAGAAAGAAAAGGATGGTGGAAACTTTGTTAGCGTGCAAATTAAAAATTAAAATAGTGATTTAGATATGATGCATAATAGAATTAATGAAACACTCGGTAGATTAGATAAGGAAATAAATTCATATTTTTTATTAAATATATAATTATTAAATACATTATTTATTTCTTAAAAAATATTTAATAATAAAATCAAAATAAGATACGAAAGATAAATTCATATTTTTAATTAAATATTTAATTATTAAATACACAATTTATTTCTTAAAATAAAAAACATTTAATAATAAAATCACAATAAATATGTTATTGTACCACATGATTCTTAATATCAAGGAAATTGATTGATTTCTTATACTTACATTATTGTTATGTATGCTTATTATAATGTTGTGTGGGTTACATGATTACCTTTTAATATATGATGGTCAAGTATGGCCTTTGGTCATTATTGTCACGACCCCACATCACACATGTTTAGATCTTATTATCATTCACTTTCTGAGGACGTGTGGTACCGCGACAGTTCTTACTTGGTACTTGGAAACACCAAGAATACTTTGTCTAGACTATGCATCTTCACCTAGATCATACCCGTACTCCATTGTAATCTACAAGTGAGTCACACTCTAACTCTGTGTAACTCACTTGTATACTTAGACAGTCTTGTTAACAGCTTTAACATTTAGTCATTTAAGCATACACCCATGAACATGTGAAACCAATAGAACACTTGTGAAACAAACAAGAGACACACACATAAATAGTGTGGGCGACACAAGACATGCCTAACACCCGACTAAGTCTTATTATTGCAAAACAGTTACAATATGAGCACTATCAACCTTTTGCAGACTTACTGTCTCTTCTTTGTCACAGATTTCACCAAGCTAACACAAACTTTGGATCTTCCTTATAGCATTCCTCACACAAACTTGCGTTCATACTTCCCCAAACTCTCCTTGTGTGTCCCACCCTTGCCTACTTGTCTTCCATCTTCGCAACGCTGCCTTAGTTCTACCTTTCCTCAGAACATTGCCTCAATTGCTTAACTTGTTCTATATGCCTTCTTTGTCTCTTCTCCTTGCTTAGTCGTGCACCCCTATGTTCTTATATGGACTCCAAATTTCACCTTCACGAATCATCGCGTCCTTTGGGAATGTCACACCCCTTCGCAAACCATCACGCTCAAATGAACTAACGCATCCCTTCGTAGACCAACGCACCCATGAACCCATGCGCTTGCTAACTCTTAGCGTCCCTTGGGACCAACATGCTCCAACCTCTTTGGTGCACCCTTGCCTTATGTGTTTCCTTGAACCAACAGAAGAGACTCTCCATGGGTGTGCCATTGGGGTCATCCAACCTCTCAAATAGGCCCATGGTACCAAGGGCAGGTGAGTCCACTTCTTGGACGTGCACCCAGGTCGCCTTGTCCTTGCCCAAATGTAAACCAATTCTCCATCAATCGTCGTAAGGCGAGTAAGGTGTGTGTCCCCTTGGTGTCGTACGTCACCATTGTGTGCCCAAGGTGCCCTAACTCATGCCCACATGTCTTTGTTCGCCCAACCGATCGCATGCCCCTTGTGTTCGCATTCCCAACTCATCCCAAAGTCTTCCCAAGGAGTGTGCGCACTCAGTGGGTGTCATGGGAGACCTTACATCCTCCCCCACTCCAAGTTGTTGTCATCCCCGACAACATTAATAAATCTCCATGGTGCCTCTGCCCCATCTTTGGATCTCGCCACCACTTAATAACCATTGTCTCCTCAATTGTTGTCATCAAGACAAACTCCCCTTTAGGAGGTTACATGAGTCTATGAAATGTCACATCTCACTAAATTACTATTGCTTCCATACTTCGGTCTGTCTGTTCATGCCTCTATGTGTTGGATTCCCTTGTGACTTTGACTAATTGGGTAGCTAGTCCAATCATCGTGCCTCTGCCTCAAGAACTCACATATTCACGTTCGAACACCCTTTTTTGTTTGCAAATTTGTCACATTCGCAACTCCTCGTTTCCTTCAATATGTTGTTGTTGCCAAGAGGAAATAGTTGTTGCCAAGACGCTTAGGACTGATACTACTCCAAATATCATAATAGAGTTGGAGCTTATTGAGGAGGATGGTTGACTAGATAGAACCATGGTCTGAGATGACAAAATTAATGTAGAGCTTACTCCAAGATCCTTGACATAGGCACCTCGTGTTCTAGGGAGACGAAGTATCACCGCACAATTGACCTATACTAGCATATAAAGACTCTCTTGTAAAAGGTAATGAGTATCACTGCACAATTGACCTATACTAGCATATAAAGACTCTCTTGTGAAAGGTAATGAGTAAGAGGAATGCAACCTATAGCGAAATTATGCTTCAAATGGAATACCTCCAACTGCAAACCCAGACTGTAGACCAAAAACTTACTCTCCTCTCCTCGTAGAAAGAGGAGTGGGTCTAGACCTCAACAAGCCCCGAAAAGAAAACGGTTCTTATGAAAACTGAGAATTCTCCTCCTACTTAATATCATAATAATACTTAATTTTATAGTTTTTTATTTTTATCATATAAACTAGGATAGAATATTCAAAAAACTGCTTAGATACCATATCCTCATAAATAACAATTCTATTCTTGTATAGTTTTTTTTGAAACAATGACTAGTTATGTTTTGACAAAAGAAAAACTATAAATCCAAAAAAATAGTTATATTCTATTCTTGTATAGTTTTTTTTGAAACAATGACTAGTTATGTTTTGACAAAAGAAAAACTATAAATCCAAGCATCAAGCTAGCAAGGCCACGATACTTGTATTTTCTTCTATGTTAATATGATATAAATTATAAATAACTTAAAAAAAACTCAAATGAAATTCCAACAACCCCACTACAAAGGGATCAACTCTCGATCCGTACGTAGTAAACTTTAAAAATAATTCTAAATTGGTATAATCATTTTATATTCTCATATGTGTGGTACCACCATTCTCATACATCGGTACCAATTCTTTCATTAAAATACAATGTCACTACAATAATTGACTTATTTTATGTTGTGTGGATGCTTTCATTAAAATACAATTTATTGAGTGGGGCCACTTGTTGCACGCTGTTTGGGTGATGGTCCAATACTCATCACCTCAATGTGAACTTGAAAAATGGCTCCAACTAATAAAATATTATTTTAATTTGAACGGCTCCGTGAGTGTGATTATTTTAATTTGAACGGTTCTGTGAGTGTGATACAGTTTTTGTCATTGGCATCCACTTCCATCTCCATGCTGCCTTACCATTCCACAAAACACAATCAAACACTAGCCATCCATTACAATATTGCAGTGTGGTAGGAGGAATCTATGAATCATGACTTATAAGTTTTTATAATAATTTAGGTGATTTATTGGATTAAGAAAAGTAAGGTGTATTTTCCAATGTAGTATAAAAGAGATTGTCATATACCTTTTTTTCTATTTGTCTTTTTCATCATGTTTTTTTATTTTTGTCTTTTTAACTATAATATTTTATACAAAATTTTTATATATAAAAGAGATTGTCATATATTTTTTTTATTTGTCTTTTTCATCATATTTTTTTATTTTTGTTTTTTTAATTATATATATTTTAAATATAATATTTTATACAATTTTTTTTATATATAAATGATAATTTAATATGAATTGAGTTTTTTTAAGTGGTTTGAAAAAATAATTGTTATATTCCCTATTTAAGTTCAATTTTTACAAATGACATATTGAATTCTTAAAAAATATATTATGTAACAATTTTATTTTATAATTGCAACTTCTTAC
>JZKD02S1023398.1:723109-738825 GCA_000966675.3 Picea glauca | reverse complement strand
ATTCACATCCAAAGAAATCAAGTTTGACATGGCAGGCACCCTAGAGCATAACGAAGAAGATTGGATCAAATATATTCCCCCATCCCCCAATCCCAAAATGAGAAATCAAGAGGCAAGCTTGGTAATTACGCCTCTGTGATAATGACTTCCCCCATTGGAAAAGACAACAATCCTATTCGATTCTTTTCTTTGACAGAGCTGCAGTAGGTAATCTAGGGGCGACAGGTGTTGGGGGAGTCATCTTCGACTCTGATGGAAAAAAGATCGTAGATTACTCCTAGAGACTTGGGAACACCACTAATAATAAAGTGGAAAGTCTTGTTGTCTACATGGGACTCCAAATTTCTCAATCAAGAAGCATCCATACCCTCATTGTTCTTGGAGACTCTGAAATAGTAATAAGGGATCTCATTTGTCATTCAACCTCTACCACCCAAATCTCCAGCGATCTTCACTCTCGAACTAAAACCATGAAGCAACAATTCACCAAGACCCACTTCTTCCATATCCTCCGCTCTCAGAATCAGGAATCTGATCTCTTAGCTAAATCAACAAAGACTCTGGAATAGGGTCAACTCTTCATCAACCAAGTTGTTTCTCATGCTTGGCTCCCATAACTCTCACAGTCTTAGACAGTTCCCCTTCTCAACTTTGGACCTAACCTCTCTGAACTCTACCTTGGATCTATCCCCCTCCCTTTTTACCAAACTTCTCGACTACCCCCATCCTCACGACCATGTGCCCCCACTCTTCTTCCCCGTTCCACCTCCTCCACTTCCCGCCCCTCTTCATAACTCCTTGATAGTTCTTTCGTACTCTATGATGTCCATCCCAGAGTCCATGGCGTCACTTCCCCTGCTCTTCTCTATGTCATATCTCATTGACTCATGGGTAGTTCAGACCCCATGTCCCTTCAAGTGTGTGCAGACGCTCTCCCTCCCACAATTATGGTTAACTCTACACTCCCATTTAGGTATCATTTTGCATTTCTTCAGCGAAGTCCAAGACAGTTCATTTTTGTTCCCTCTCACCATCATGTGGCAGAGATCCAGAGCCCCCTGCACTTTCCCATCCTGCGTCTCTGAGGAATTGAGGGAGAAATTCCACACTTAGCGTATGGATGTCAGGTGCACAGAAGAAAGAAAAAACACTCGTCTCATGGATTTTCAAAGGGAAAACCAAGGGCTGGGAGATGAAATAGCCAATTTGCAAGGTCAATCGCATCAACAAGAACTCAGGCATAATCAAGAGCTCACAAATTCTCTCCGTGGGATCAACATGAATACTATGCAAATCGGAGAAATGGCACAACAAATGGGAAACCCTTTAAACCATACCCAACATCTAGTGAACTCTAATGATTTAGCTGGCTCAAGGCTTCCCTCAACCTTCCACTCAGCAGCAAGCAACGAGCACTCTCAGGTACCTCTTGATTCACCTATGGCTCCAGCCTGGCCGAACCTAGGAGAAGGAATTCAACAACCAGAAGCTAATCTAGTAGCATATCCAATAGATTTCCAGGAGGACCCAACAACTTTTCATAATTTTTAGACAGGGTTTTTGATGAATTGTAAATTTTGCTAATTTTGTTTACATATGTAGCCATTTTTACATGGAAAATTAGTATCTCCTATTGGATTGGTTTCACCAGCGTAATTAGAATGCAACAGTCAGATAGTTTTATAGGAGAAGAATAAAGAATCTAATACTCTGCTTTATGTAAACTTTGAAATCACAAATCTCTTTTTTAATATAAATTTCCAACCATTTCTGTTAAAAAAAAGATACCCCCAGGATATCTGACCAGGCTAGCAAATTCTTGGAGAAAAAGGGAACGATAGAATATATGGAAAATCACAATGTTATCATGATCTTTTGTTCCAAAGAAAATCCTTCTTTTCTTCTATACCATCTATCTGATAAATTGTTTATTACGGATGTGGCAAGGAAATACAATTTATGGCTACACTTTTTCCATGAAAAAAAGGAAAAAACAATTCATCCCCTTGCCATGGAAAATTGGAGATTTCATATTCATAAACATAAATAAAACTGATGAGTTTGTGAATAACTTCAACAATGTAAATTTAAAGTATGATGAAAAGATAAAGGGGTTTGACCCTAACAAAATCTTTGTGGAACATATGTTTTCAATAGGATTCGACAACTCGTTCATTCATACTACCTTGAATGAAGAAGAATATAACAACCAAGGCTCTCCTGTACACAATGTTGGTGACTTGGAAACAATACTCAGTACTAGCGAGTTTTATAAGCAAAAAGGAAAGGGCCCCAATGAAAAGAGTGTCTAGTCTCCAATTGTTACTCCCAAAACTACCACATCTTGGAGAAATGTGTTAGGATATTTAGACATTGAGGAGTTAGTTAAGATCTACTTGGTCTAATGTGTCGTTAGGTAAAAGTGTGTTTCATTAGTATGCATTAGTATGCATTTGTAGTTAGGAAATATGACGGTCATGATATGTTCATATTCTCCTCAATCTAAACGATCATTGATATGTGGCTTAACACCCGATTGGTCCATGATCTCTATTTAAAGAGCATGGAGGGTCATTTGCCGATGATCGATTGTGAGAAACTCTCTTGTAAAATCTCTCTGTAATCGTTTTCTTTTGCATTAATAAACTGCTCCAAGTGGCCGCATTGGCTGGGGCCATGGATGTTTCCCCGTAGGGGTTTTACCACGTCAAAACATCAGTGTGTTGATATTTGATTTGGTTGTGTGAGTGGTTACTGAAGGTGTCCATCCTCTATTGGAATACCTGTGTTGTTGAACATGGTATCAAAGCTTGTTTGAATACTCGCTCCTATTGTAGATCGAGATCGTGAAGTCGAGTTGTCTCATCTCCATTTTATGCCATTTTTGTACATTTCTAGGCTGAGAGGACCGTTCCATTGTGTCCTTAGTGCTCGTTTTAGTCAGTAACAATTTTTTTTCACTCGAAAAGGTTTCCGTTTACCCAAGATACGACCATTTTAGTCAGATCTGGAGGTATAAATCCTGAATATGCCATTTTTAAATTTTTGCAAAGTATTATTTTGGTTTTATATTATTTGTTTCCAAGTTGCTACTCTTTTAGATCCGTGTATGCTCTTTTCCTGTTCTCTGTGTGATCTCGGAAAATCAGAAACATATAAGAAAGGTGCATTTTCTGGGTAAGCTAACCAAGATCTAACCCTTGTTATCGAGAAGCGAAAAAAATTTATTGTGTGAAAAGAGTTTTTTAGCACGCTCTCCAAGGTCGTCAACAACAACAATAACACCCACAATCCTCTTACTAAACAATACAATATGTTTTTCTAGACCATTTGGTTAAAAGTTTCATTCTAACACTTAGCCTCACACTCTTCCTGGTGGAAAGAGTGTCTTCAACTAACTCAGTAGACTTCTTCTTCTTAGCACTGGTAGGCTTCTTCAGTATAGTTGTGCTCTCCTTATCTACTGGTTTGTCATCTTCAATGGCAGCCTCAACCAACACCTGTAAATTCTTTTGGGTTAATTCATCTTGGAAATGCTTCAGTTATGCTTTTAGCTTCCTGTTCTGAGCCTGGAAACCCCTGTTCTGTTTGTAAATATTCTTCAGTTGTTTACGAAGAGGTAGATCCTTTCTCACTGCGAACCTTGCCAAGTCCAGGGTATGGTTGTAACCAGTCCTGAGCTCATTCATCTAAGCCAAGTGGACCATGTCTTCTGCTTTGAGACGAGCTATTTCTCTTCTTGCATCCCTAAGCTGCTTGATAAGTCTTTTGTAGGTCTGGCTGCCAAGGGGGTTGGGGACATGTGCAGTCTCAACATGCTTCTTCTTGTCCTTTTCTTCCATTTGTACATGAGTTTCCTTGCATGTTTCATTAGTCTTCTCAAAACCTTTTCCTTTATGCTTCTTCTCTTGCACAACAACCTTTTCTTTATTTTTCATAGGTTTTTTACAATCCTTCATAGGGATTTCATATTCCCTCTCCAAAGGTCTTTTGGTACCTTTACCATTGATTTTCTGTATAGGGGTTTCTTGTAAAGCTTATCCTTTGAAATTCCCCTTAGGAATTGATGACCCGGTGAAAGGTCTTTTACCTTTGATTTCAGCTGCTGGAGAAGGAGAGGGAAAGAGAAGCTTCTTCCCTTTTTTTGATGTCACCTTGGTAGAAGATGGAACTTCTTCTAACCCTGGTGGAGGTGGTGGTGAGAAATCTCTATGTGGGGAAGGACAGACCTCCTCCTCAGCTTCTCTGACTTGCTTATTGATCTTTGAAACAGGGGCTTTTCCCTTTCTCTTCTTGTTGATCCCTATTTTAGTACTGGTAGGTGATGAAGAGCCTGCAATTTGTGATTGGGGGGTAGGTGTTGGGTCCAACTTAAAGTGAGAAGAGACCAAAAAATTCTCCCAGGAGATCTCTTTCTTTCCCAACTCTTAAGAGACAAGCATCCTGATAAGTCCAGAGTGGAAAAGGTTGGAGTCCACATCCTTGGATTTGGCTTGCACCCTATCTGCCCTTTTACCTATACTTCTCAGCAGGTAATATGGAATATTCATTTGAACCTTACCAGTAAAATGCAACAACAACCTTATGTGGTAATGGTACAGGGTGTTAAATCTCCCTTCAAAACTAAAATATCTCTGTATGATTTTCAACATTCTGTCAAACTGGTCAATTAACTGATTCCTTGACACATTCTTAGATAAATCATTGGCTTGGTATTTAGGCTTGAAAAGATCTTTAATGAAAGGTGAACTCAATACCATGGCCTTGAACCAATTTTCTCCTGAAATGGGAATCCTTGTTGCAGCTGAGATGGAGGCTTTAGTCACCTCAAATTCCAAATCTCCAACTCTGGTTTTCTTGCCATCAAAATTTAGTGCAAATTGTTTTGCTGCTTCTGAGTGGCCTCTCTGCATGTTCTAGCAGAAAGAGAGGCATCTTGCTCTTCGAACAATTTCCCTTGCCATGGGTTCTATGTCAAAAAGGCGCATGTCCACAGGTTCTGTTCGAACTATCTTTCCACCTTTGTGTGCTTTCTTTGACTGAGGGGTCTCCATGACTCGGAAAGAGGGTTCTTAAGAGGCTGTAAGGGATGTTATTGACCATAAAATTTCAATTTAACTCTCAAAAGAACAAGGATGTCCCTCCAAATTAACAGTGCTTAGAAAATGAACTTGGTTATGAGAAATGGACTTTTAGGCTCATACAGGTTTTCAGAGTGTAGACTATGAGGAATTAATTCTGAACTGACTCTTCATACATGATGAAAAGAAGAAAAGGATAATCAGAGAGGTTTGAGCAGTGCCTCTGCGTAGTGCAACGCATACATAGAGGATGGGCTATTTCAGGCCTATGACTTTCAAAGGCTATGACTAAACACAATAATCAGACTATGTATATGAGCGAAGATGTTTAGATTAATGAAAATATGGCTCCCATACTACCCTACAAGCTTAGCAAACCTAAACCCAAGCACAAATCTCCTATGAAAATTAATATGCGAAGGAGGTTGCACAGGATACCTGTGAAGTCGACAACTGTTGATCTCCTTAGCATGAACTTAGGATGAGATTGAGGAAACTTCAGCCTTGAAATCTCTCACAGCAACGGATTTAGTGGGCATGCAATCATTTGATCTGAACTGGCAAACTTACGCAACGCATCACTGCTGAACTTTCAAATTTAGAAACCGTTACCAAGGATCATAAATGAAATATCTTTTGAAAACATTTCAACCGACTTTAGGCATTGAAAAGAAGGGTTAAGGTATCAGTCGTGGCAATCATGTCTTGGAGTGTGTGCATGATAATCGTGACATGCACTATGGAAATGCTTGCTGAGTGGGCAACATTCTCTAAATAAAAAATGATTGGACAGGTGAGTGGGGATGATGAGGTATGCATGCGAGGTCATGAGTGATGAGAGAGGTGTGTCACATCAGCTTGGTCATGGGAGGTATCAACCTAGGGATGAATCATGAGAGGGGACATAAAGAATAGACCATGAGCTCATAAGGGTTTAAGGACCAAAAATTGAATTGTGGATCAATACATGAGCTATGACTCAAAGGTTTAGTCATCCTAAGGGGTCCTATCATAAATAACATTTAAAGGATGATAAATTTATTTTAAAGAGAAAATAAGAATCTAAGGGTTTTTTTTTTTTTTTTGAAATTTTCTTTTTAAACAAAAACAAACTCAGAGACCCAAGGCGACTTAGTGTGATAACACGGTCTACCTTTTGGTAGGACTCTGTGCTGATTTGCTTGTTTTAATTGAACAATTGAGTATCCTAAAGTTGGTTCTCCCAGGCATTGCCATATCATCTTTGGTAGCACATTCATTTCGAACCCTAGGTCTAGTATAATGTGTCCCATATTGAAATCTCCAATGTTAGCATTTAGTCTAAATTCCCTACTTGTTCTTCTTCTTGTGTGTAGGTGATTGACGGTTTTTGGTTCTAGATTTTCTTCTGTCTCACTGCTACATTTCTCTAGCATGTTTTGCAATATTTTCATAGATGAAGGATCACTTAATACTTTTACGCATGATTGCAAAAAGCCCTTGATTGTACTTACTTTTCCCTTGGGTTGCATTTCGTTGGTATGGTCCAGTGATGGAGGCATCTCAAATTTTGGGGCTTCCTTTCTTTGTTGTGCAGTCGCTGCTATGTCCTCCTTCTGAAATTCTTGTCGGGCTTCTTTAAATATCAACTTTTCCTTTTGCGCGTCGAACTACTTCTTTGGTTCAATGTGCTTCTTTACCCATTGGTTCTGCACTAGTTCCTGTCGAGCTGCGTCATTTCCAGTTTTCGTTCCTCCATGAGTGACTATATTGATGTTTCATCCATCCTCCCTTGCTTCAATTGAAATTCACTAAGCATTCTGATTGTTTTGGTTCCTCTTTTCTTTAATTTTTACTAGTAGTGTTGGACATTCCTCTGTATCGTGGTCTGATGCGCAACAATACATACAAGTTGTTGATGGAAGTGGACACTCCCGCATATAATGTCTTGGCTGCTGACAATTGTGACATGTGATTGGTCCTCTACCATGTCTGAAACCTCTTCTAGATCATCCTCCTCCCTAGTAGCCTGCTCGATCAACTCTCGATGCAGTATTGTATTGAGGTTGTGCCAGGTTGTATTGTGACTGCGTGTTATTGTATGGTTGTTGCACATGATTATACTGCGGTTGTGTAGTGTTGTATGGAGTTGGTGCTGGATTGAAATGTGGCGCTGCTTGCCCAGTCATCATTTCAGCCTGTACCCTATATGCATATGATGTTCTCTCTCGCATCAGCTCCATATTTCTACAATCTTTATCATCGTGGCCCACTGACTTGCAAAAGGTGAAATATGAAATCTTTGGAATTGTCTAGTATTTCTGCATCATTGTGCAGTGATAAGGGTCGTGACCGAGTTTCTTGCATATTTTTCACCATAATCCTCCCTGTGGTAATGGATTTGGCATACCCGTTGCCATATACTGCGAGAATTTTGGGCATTTGTTCTTGTGGTGTCTTTATGTCTTGCATGTGGTGCACCAAACGACTTCTCATTTGTTCTTGTTCTTATTCTAGTTTAGATGAAATGTTAAATTCTTCAAATCCTCCTTCAGTTCTTAGATAGTTGGGTCCGTTTGTTGGTACTAGTTCTCTTCCAGTTGCAAGGCTGCCTGCAGAGCCTCTACCTATGTCTGAAACTTCTGTTGTCATAAAGGATATTTTAAGCGTGGGAGTAGTGAATTGACAAACAGGTTTCGATGTTGCATATCAGTCATAATGTATTTTAACTTTCCCTTCAGTCATTTGAATCTCTGATCGATCTCCCATACAGACTCTCCTGGTTTCTGTCTTATTTCGATCATCTCGTTCATGTACTGATCCTCTGATCTCGGCTTCTGGAACTCATTTATCAATAATTTCTTAATGTCATCCAATGTCCTTGTCATTCTCGGGGCACTATTTGTGTCTAAACTCATGTACCAATCTAGTGTGAGGTCTCTTAGCATAATCGCTAGTTGCGCGAGTTTGGTATCTTCATCAGTGATTTTCTTTGCTTCCCAGATCTTTGCACAAATGAACAAATGCTTCTCAGGGTATTTTGTTGCTTCTCAAAATTCTGGTAATATGATAGTGGGATCATGTCCTACCATTCTGAATATTGAACTACTACCTCCTCCGTGCAGTGTAGATACTTGACTAGTGTTTCCTGAACTGGCTCCTCTAGTTGTTGCTCCTTGTGTATATGTACTTCTTGCTGTCGAACTTCCTCCAAAATTTGGTTATCTAAACGGTGGTGTTCTCTTTGGTGTATTAGTCACACATGGGTTTATGGGTTCCACACTGACATTAATATGGATAGGATGGATGCCTCTCGTCTTTCTCTCATATGTTATGTGCAAGATTTCCTCAATATGCTCCACAGCCCGGAGATCCACTACCTCTTCCTCATCGCTAGCCAAGCCCTCCCTCATGGCTACGACTCTCTTCTTAGTATTCACCTTATATTGGTAGGGTACTCCACTACACATCGTTCCTGATGACGCCAAGATCCACTTGATCTGGTCGTCATCCATCATGATCGGGTCCAAGGGTTCCTCCTCCTTATTTCCTTTATCCTAACCTCCTTCCATTTATCCTCTCTCTGTCAGTGTTTCTACCCTTCCCCCATGCACGCAGGAAATTTTAGTTATCTGATTCCATTGTCATTACACCTTTGTTATATAATAATATCTTAATAGAAGTATGCAGGGATCGAATGTACCTTCCTGAAGGTCCACGTAGAAATTCTTGCTATGCTGCGTTGTATGACTTCGCTGTGTCAACTACAAACTCTGTGATGAAGCCTGCCACAATACTGTCAAACCAAAAGTCTACTGCGCGGGTGAATTTGTTGTTCACCTACTGTAACTGCTTGATCTGCACTGGTGTCCAATCTAGCTGTCTAATCTGGTTCATCGCATGGTTATCCTTCAACCTTAGTATCCAATCCTGTAGTAGATGCGGAAAATCACAGAAAAAGTCTTCATGTAAATCAGTAAATACGTATTTATCCAGATATTTGCGCGATGTGATTCTAGGGTTTCTATTGTCTTTCTGTGAGAACTCTAGATCTTTGGTTCTCAACCAGCCTTTGATTTATTCTTTCGTGGGGTTCCACAGTTTCAACATTCCCTTCTAATGGCTCATTTCTCTCTTCTTTCCCTCGTTCTTTTCTCGCTCAATCTATCTCATCTACTCATTCCTCTCTCATTCCTATTCACACAACAACATAACCATTTGTTGGTTTTAATTACTTATTCCTCTTTCTTGATCATCTGAGTTATTGACCCAGGGTTCATGTCTTTCAGGTTTCCAACAAATCCTCTAAAACTATCGACCCTCCTGGTAAACCAGAAGGCAACACAGTACATAGAATGCACTGCGCAATCTCACCGAAATAGCTTTATATGGGTGGCTGCAAGACTCAGGTGTTTACAGCCTAGGATTGAGTATGAGATAGGGGTTTATTATTCAGATCCATGTACTATGAATTTTGATTTCAATCTACTATTATTCACAGGTGCACATTTATCTTTCACAGTTTATTTCCCGAACAACACAATCATATTCCATAACAATGTATTAACTCATTCATTAAGAATAACAATTAGTTGCTGAAAGAAAACAAAGATATACATGCATTCATCACATTACACAGATATCACCATGGTTCACTCCCTCCTGGAATACATCCACAAATATTTGGCTCTTGGCTCTTTTATTATGGTAGTTTTGCATTTCCAGCGCTGTGCGCTTACAATTCTCCAGGATCCACAGCCTGTGATCTTATCCTCAGATCTTCCTTCTCTCCTATGTTCTTATCTCAAAAACTTACAAAAATGGTTCATCACAGTATTAAATAATGCATCAACTCGTACATAACTATGATGGAATAATACAAGAAAACCTGAACTAATACCAAAAACCGAACCCATATGATACCTACGTATCTATATTTATATCTATCGGGCTCTTCAACCATTTATAATGTATTACAAAAAAACCCTAACCCTACCAACGTTAGGTCTTCCTTCCATGCATGCATGTTTTTCTTCTTCCAGCTGTCGCTTTCCTTGTGCACACTTTCTTGCATGCACATGTGTTGTGTTTCCCTCCAGCTGTTACTTCAGTTTCTACACGCTTTCTTTCCCACGATCCTCCTTATTTCCACTTGGAATACCTATGTTGTTGAACAAAATGCTTCAATGGCTCACCCAATTAGGAAGATTACCAACAATAGTTCAAGTGGCAGAGAAGAGAAGAATCCCCCCCCTAGAAAAATTGAAATCTCACATAAGCTCCCTCTGAGAAAAAAGAGGAAGAATGTAGAGCTAGAGGAAGAAGACAATATCATAGAAAATGACATCAATAACTTCTCTCTTGAAGACATGGAGATCAAGGAGGATATTGAGAAAATTTTTCCCATAATTGATCAGCCGGGAAATATGGCCCAACAAAATTCATCATTAGATATCATTGCGAATGATACCTTCTATGAAGAAGAGTCATTTACTTTCCAAAGTGTTGTTTTTGACAAGGAATCTAAAAAATTGATTATAGAAAGAGGTGATCAGAAAAATAAGAAGGGAAAATATCGCTCAGAGGTTGACCTAAAAGATATGCGGTCGTCCCAAATCTCTAAAATTCAGCAACTAGGGATGCTCTTGATTATTCTATTGGTGGTCTGGAAGCATAAAACACTAAGTTAAAAGAAAGGATTAGAGAGTTGGAAGATGCCTTAATGTCTCTTCCAGTCCTTTGCCAATGGTCAAACTAGCCACACCCGCCAATAAATTGAAAGGATCTTCAAGCCTACTCACAACAGTCAAGAGTTATGTAGAAAAAACATTAAGAAAATAATGTCACTAATAACATAGGCATGGGAGTTTCGAAAAATATTGTTTCTTTTGGCTTGAGGGCACATGCCTTCCATGAATATTTGCAAGCTGATTTGAAGAACGAACAAGGCTTTTACATTGATGTTGTATTACCATTTGGAATCAAGGTCTCTAATATGACGGAGCTGAGAAGACGAGAGGAGGATTTTCCTTCCCCAATTCGAATAAAACAGCTAAATGCTTGCTGGAAGGAAAAGATTAAAAATTTAAATAACATTATTCAAGCATGCAACGAAGCCATATTGAAAAGAGAAGAACTATTCAAGAGACTCATGAAGATAGACCTAGCAGGAGGTACTAATGAGGTACAAGACCCTAAATTAATTCTCAACTCCATGTTCCTAAAAAAACAACAATTTGACGAGCAAGTTGAGATATTTAAAGGGTTATCAGTTGAAAATTTTTATGGCATACTCGAATATAATGAAGATGAAATAGACAATTGGCTAGTGGATTATTTCGTGAAAAATCAAGACATTGAGGAAGCAATACATAGTATTTATCTTGACTTAAGAGACTTGGAAGGTGAGTTATTCAACATTGAAATCCGACTTGAAATAAACGTCGCACCAATGAAAAGTTATATTGAAGATTGGTTCAAAAAGGCAATCGACAAATTAACCAAAGAAGGGAAAGAAACAGTTGAGACGGTTTCTATAATCATTGATGAAGATAATAAATGGACAACAACAAGAAATTGAAGACAAGAGAGACCGTCATAGTAAGTTCATGTTGATCACATTTTGCTTTCTTTATCAATTTTTCATCTAGTTACTCCACTTCTTTAACTAGAAAGGTTTAACTAAAATTTGATAACTTCTCCCTCTCTTCTTTCGAGATCTTGCTACTATGATATCGCCCACAATTATTCTTCTACAACTTACTTTTTGTGCATATTTTATTTATGGTCCGCGAAAGCCCCAATCCCAGTCCTAAGGAAAAACACATTTAAATTTCAAGTCTTTGTAACAGACTATATATTTTTCAGAAATCCCAAGAGAACTATTTCAGGATCAATTTTGATTGTACTTTGTAACTCTGAGTTTTGAGTATAAATTATTTGAGATTGATCTATCGTTATCTTTATTTGAGCTCCCCATGTTTTCACTCTATTAAAGTTCTCTTATGCATGCAGACCATCTTCTTTTATTTTATGTGATAAAAAATCTTTAGTTTAACTATGATGGATGTGAGGAAATTTTGTCTATCTTTTCTAAGTGTATGAGATGTGTGGTTCCTGGTGATTTCTTAGGAACTCTCTTTAAAAAGAAAAGAAAACATTTTCTTTCTTGTTATTGCAATCTTTATATTTCTTTGATTACCATGACGGACTTATGCAAATTCCTATATTCTAAAAATCTAGAGTCCCAATAAAATCTTAAAATAAAGAGTAGTACCACCTCTATAAAAATGCAGGGGGATTTGTATCCTCGTGAGGTTGTCGTTTTGTTCCTAACGAATTCAACCATCAACACTTATCCAGGGGAGAGAAATCTAGGACACCTCCTTATGGCAATAGAGCCGCACCTAGAGCAATTGCAACAGGTATTTCATTGGCAATGAGTGCAACATCCCACTCATCACCGATAATGTAGGTAGGTCCACGACCTTCTCGAGGAGCATCTAGTAGGGGCAGAGGCTCAAGGGGAAGGAAATTAGTTCAGAGGCCTTCACATGGTAGTGTGTAGGTTCCATCTCGTGTTACTTGTTGGGGGTGTGGAGGACCCCATTATCACTGTGACTGTCCAGAGTCACAATCAGGCTTTGTGCATAGATAAGGAAAGGCCCCGATGGGAAGAGAGAGTAGTAGCCACCAGATTTATGTAGTAGTCAATAATCACCAAGTAGAACATCAATCCACGATAGTGGAGTCGTTAGGTACGCTAAATCATGTCAATGTTAAAATTTTATTTGATTCTGGTGCTACAAATAGTTCATTTCACCGTGTACATTAGAAAAGTGTGTGTTGGCATCCTACAAGCATGACGACTTTAAACAAGTCGAGATGGCTTCGGGGGAAAAACAAGCAGTAGGACCTAGCGTCGATAATTGTCTAGTAGACCTGGGATTGTGTACTACTAGGTTGAATATGTACGTCACTTCTCTAGGGATGTATGACCTAATCATTGGAATGGAATCGTTAGAAGCCCATTGAGCTATGGTAGATTGTTTCGTGAAGAGGTTGCTTTGTGTTGATGATGAAGGAAAGTCAATAGAGATCCATGGTACATGGAGGAAGGTGTCTCTACGATTTATCTCGATAATGAAGTTTAAATGTTGCATAAGGCAGGGTTGTTGATTATATGTAGTGGAAGCAGTAAATGAAGGGAAATGCCCCTCTATGGATCAATACCCAATTTTGTCAGAATTTAAGGATGTTTTTCCGAAAGAGTTACCGGGTTGTATCCTGAGAGGGAGCTTGATTTTACCATTGAAATAAAACATGGTGCATAGCCAATTTTCAAGACTTTGTATAGGATGACAACGCCAGTCTCCAGACCTTTGTGAGTTGCAAATGCAATTGAAGGAACTACTTGACTTAGAGCTAATAAGGCCTAGTGTCTCACTTGGGGTGCACTAATATTTTTTGTCAAGAAGAAGGATGGTTCCTTACGACTGTGTATAGATTACAGGGAATTGAACCATGATACAGTGAAAAATAGGTACCCAATTCCATGGATAGATGATCTCTTTGATCAGAATAAAGGAGCAACGATTTTCTCAAAAATTGATCTGCGATCAGTGTATCACCAGTTAAAGATTAAAGAAGGAGAGATTCCTAAAAATGTCTTTCAAACTCGGTTATGGAATTACGAGTTCACTATAGTGCCCTTTGGTTTGACCAATGCACCAACAATATTCATGAGCCTCATGAATGGTGTATTCCGAAAGTATTTAGACCGCTTTGTACAAGTCTTTCTAGATGATATCCTCATCTATTCCAAGAATGAAAGAGAACATGAGGAACACTTGCGAGTGGTGTTGCCATACCTTAGAGAGAACAAATTGTATGGCAAGTTGTCGAAGTGTTCTTTATTCCATAAAGAGATTCACTATTTAGGTCATATAATTTTCAGTGAAGGAATTTCTGTGGACCCAGAAAATGTGAAGGCCATTATGGAATGGCCAGTGCCGAAAAATGCTCATGAGGTGAGAAGCTTCATGGGGATAGCTAGTTATTATCATAGGTTTGTGGAAGGGTTCTCTAAGATAGAGAAACCCATAAAACCCTTGTAGTGCAAGGGGGTCAAGTATGAATGGATAAAGGAATGTGGTATTGCATTCAACGGGCTTAAGAGGTTACTAACCAATGTGCCAATTCTAAGAGTGTTGGATATGGAAAAAGAATTCATGGTCTACACAGATGCCTCAAAGTAAGGATTGGGGTCGTGCTAATGCAAGACGGAGGAGTGATAGCATATGCATCAAGAAAGTTGAAGCAACAAGAGGATATTTACTCTACTCATGATTTAGAGTCGTCAACTGTAATACTAGCTCTAAATTTTGGAGGCATTATCTAGTGGGGTGAAGCTTTGATCTAAAAAAAAATCATGAAAGATTAAAGCATATCTTCACTCAAAGAGATCTCAATGCTAGGCAGAGGTCATTGAGTGAGTTTATGAGTGAGTACAATTTTGTAATTTCATACATCAAGGGAAAGGAGAATGTGGTCATGGATGCCCTAAGAAAGAGACCACGTGTCTTCTCCTTGATGCTCTTAAAGGTTAATCTTAGGGAGCGAGTGTTGGGGAAACTCCTTGGAGATAGTTTGTGTTTAAAGGTTACTTCATCCCTCTAGAGTAAGAGGCAGTTAGAACCCATGTATGAAGGATATAGCCTTGAATCCGATGGATTGTTAAGATATCAAGGAAGGATGTACATCCTCGAGGGTGGAGATATTCAAAGCATCATACTCAAGGAATCCCATAGAGAACTTTACTATGCGCATCTAGGTGTGAAGAAAATGTACACAGACATGAAGAGTATTTTCTTCTGGTTAGACATGAAGCGTGATGTAGTCCATTTCGTTTCCAAAAGCCTTGAGTGTCAGCAAGTGAAGGGTGATCATCACCACCTAACAGGTCTCCTACAATTGCATGATGTTCCTATGTCCAAGTCGGAAGTCATTTATATGGATTTCGTTGTGGGATTTCCACTCACATCATTGAGGCACAATGTTATTATTGTTATAGCTGATAAATTGACCAAGAGTGCTCATTTTATTCCAGTTAGAGACACTTGCAATGTCACTGATGCGACACATGTTTTTATAAGTGAAGTTATCCGTCTGCATGGGTTACCTAAGAATGTCATTTCATATAGGGACTCTCGGTTTACCTCTAGGTTTTGGACAAGTTTGCAGTTAGTGTTAGGAACTTAGTTGAACTTGAGCACAACATATCATCCCGAAATGGATGGGCAAGCTGAGAGAGTAAACTAGGTTATGGAAGCCATGCTTAGGATGTATGTTATGGATAATCAAACCCATTGGGAGAAGTACCTACCTTTGGTAGAGTTCGCCTACAATAATAGTTTTCACGACTAAATCAAAATGTCTCCCTATGAACCTCTGTATGGAAGGCCATGCAGGACACCGTTGAGTTGGGAAAGGTTAGAAGACTGAGTGTGTTAAGCCCTAATATTGGCTCATTATCCCTTAACTGGGGCATATTATATTAGTAATGTTATTTTATTTATGTCGGCTTTAAGCCATTAGTTGTAATTATACCTCCTAGTCTCCTATATATACCAAGGAGACATTTTCATTTTGAATCAT
>JZKD02S1023398.1:675510-691034 GCA_000966675.3 Picea glauca | reverse complement strand
CTTGTGTAGGTTAAATTGCAACAGGTCAAAAATGGAAAAGGTGAAGCGAGTGAGCCAAAAAGAGAAAGAGTGGATCAAGGAAGGCATACAAGTGATTAGGAAACTAATCAAACAACATGAAGAAAAACAACAAAGTAAAGTAGAGATTTGAGCCATAAAAGGAAGAATAAGGGCATTGGAGAAAGAAGAAAACCAAATAATCCAAAATAGGGAGATTTCAGAGGGGGTCTTAGCTGTGGAAGTGTTTTTCTACCTAGAATAAGGGGAAGCACTTGAGAAAGGGTGAATGAAAAATGAGGATGTGTGTGTTTTTCAGAGCATGCAAGAAGAGGATAAGAGGATTAAGCATGTAGAGACTTACATGCACGTATATAAGTGCGAGGAGAAGAAAAATGTTGAGAATTGCATCCTAGAAAAGGTCGTGGAAACCTTGGTGAAGAGTATTGGAGAAGACAAGAAGCTTGTAGCTAAAGACTTCTCAGAGGATGAAATTATAGAGGATAAAACCATTGAAGATAAGGCTGATTTACAAGTCACAAAAAACAAAGGCCTAGGAGTAGTGAGGAATGTAATACATCTCTAGGATATGAAAGGAGGAGACATCATTCACAACGTGGTTGAATGAGGGACCATCATGGAGAAGATTGCCATAGAAACCGAGGCGAAACTTTGCCTATGTATGGTGAGATTTGACTTAATAGATAGGAGTTTGGTTGTCGACATGAACAAAATTTTGGAGGTGAAGATTGTAGAGGCAAATGTGTTGGTACTTCATGTACTTGACAGATTATACCAAGTGGATTGGGATAGCTCAAGATTCACTGATGGATATGAAAAATCTATTGAGAGAATGAAAGATTGGATGTGGAAGTTTGATGTGCATGAATGGAAAAATGTGGAGAGTGAGTCATGGTTCGATAGGTAGAGAACACTGAGAAAACTAGAGTGCAATACCTCTGAACCTAGAAGTTCAGAATTTTTAAAACAAAGGGAGTATGATGCATAGCTCTAACATTCAAAGGAATCTCAATTGTGGGATTTTGAAGATAAGAAGCTTGTGGAAAAACAGAGTGTCATATTTGACGAAGCAAGCACACTTGTGAAAGGACCAGTTTATTTACATTCTATTGAACATAGAAAATTTCCATGAATCTTAATCTGAAGGTGAAGAATTTAAATTTAAAATTTGAAAATAACTTAAAATTTAAAATTTAAAAAAAGTTTTATCAAAATCAAAATCACATGGGTTATATTCTCAAATTAATTTATCTAAATTTATCTAAAAGACTACATTAATCCAAATTGGTGTATGAGAACGCCTCTTCACACAGATTTGAACTTGTGACCTTTTAGGAGAAAATACATGTTTTTAACACGTTCTACTTTTTGGGTTTTTAGCCGAAATTCTGCAAAGTAAATTTGGACAAAATGACTATTTTCTGTTGTTTAAATTGTATTTTTGAATGCATAAATGTATTTAGCATGATGGAAAACCCTTGGGGAACTAGGATTATACAAACTTAGCCACTCAAATCTGCAGATCCAACCATTCATCACGGGTAAAATCAAACGGAAAAAGTTGCCAGAAAACCTCCAAAAGATAAAATGTTTAGACTAGTATGTTCTTAACCATTAAACCCACTCAAATTGTTTGTTAACAAATGTTTGTTTTGCAAGTAATGTTTATTGGATTTTTGGGAATTGTCCCATCCTCCCGTTATTAGCATGCCATGCATGATTTTTAAGACGTTAGTCTTAGTTAAGCTATGGGGATGAGTATAGGGATTCTGTGATAATTATCAACCATTGGTAATACAACTGAGAACATATATGCCCATCATAGATGTATATGAACATCGTATTTAATTAAGGAATGAAATGAAAAGATACACCAAGACATTTTTTTCAATGATATTATCAACTTGGTAAGTACCTAGTGGTTTTGTTCATAATTTCAATGCATCATCACAACACTAGTGCCCTACGGTGGCATCTTCGAAGTATATGGTATAGGCAACCTTCATGAGAAAGATAATGGTGCTTATTCAACTAAACAATGTTTGGTTGGAAATGTTTTGAATGAGTTACTAGTAACAAGATCTGAGATTTATGTGTTTGTGTCTTGTTGTCAGCTAGCAGATGAAAATGGTTTTCTTGGTAGATCTATGGAAGGTTGTATTTCAGTTGATAAAAAAAAAGAAAGAAAATAGATATTGTGGGTAGTCAACTAACCAAAAATCCTTATTTACTATTTCCTTATTTACTTATTTTTTATGAAAGAAAACCATTTATATTACTTTTACCAAGCTATAATTATAAAACCACCAGAGGCTTTGGAGGATTGCCTCTTATACCATTCGTGTTTTGCCCCTACGGACAACTAGAACCATATTCAAATTCAATAATCTGTGTGGGAAGCTCTTTGTGAACAGATTTTATTGTAGGGAAACAAAACAATAGAACGGGTTTCAATAGATGCAGGAGAACTGATCATCCTCGAGACTAAATAGAGTTAAATGCTCAAAACAGAAAACATACACAAAGTACTCAAGTTTTTCAAGAGCATAAATATAATGTCCCATAACAGAGTGGAGCCACTGTTAGCAACCAATTTTGCATACAATCTTGGGGTTATTTTCAACATCAACGATCCGCTTTCCATTAGTATTATCTTCTCGGGCCTTATTGATTTTTTGCAATTAGGAGCATGATTACATGCATTCATCCTCAAAATTCCTACTCGGACATGTCCTTCTTTCTCATCCAAGAGTTGAGCTTGTTGAATATTGCCCAAGCTCTGTGGATCATTTATTTACCACCTTGGATACATTGTCCCGATTCTCATTCTCCATCAATCTGTGAACCCTTTTAATTTGACCTGTGTGCGCACCATGCTATTTGTGGCATTTTGGTGGTGTTGTGACTCTGAGTTTCCAATTTCACGGTAATAAGAGAGGATAGGTCATAGTATATCTTGCGGTAAGTGTCCTGTTGCTGCATAGATGGAGTTGATTCCTTTGCTAAGAAAACCAATTAAATTCGTGGCATTTTTTTCCTTTTCCGCTTGCGAATGGGTGTTCTTAAGGTCCAAAACGATTTTCGAATGCCAACATAGAGGATATTTGAAAAAGTGCTACCATTCAGCCACTAGAGATGTGCTAGTATCTCGAAGCGTCTGAGGGTGTGCAGTGGGTTCTCGCGTTTTTCGAAGTGCTTGAGAGTGTGTAGTTAGACGGGCTGAATTGCTGAAATTTGAAAGGATCAAATTGGAAAGGCAGTTCAAATTTAGCTTGTTATTTATTTTATTTTTTATGTTGACTATTTAAAATAAATTATGTTTTTTAAAAAGAAAAAACAAAAAAAGAGAAATGTGTTTCATCCAATCAAATGTATGCTTTATGCTTTATAGTTCTTATACTTTTTTTTAGTGGTTGTACTTTCGATACTTCCCCACTTAGTGGATGAGATGGGATGTTAAACGGCTGCCCCAGGAACCCAAGGCTATAGACTATAAAAAAATAAGTTTTAGTTAATAGAAAATATAGATTATAAAAATGGAGGAAAATGATATGAGGAAGCAAATTAAACACATGTTGAAAACCTAAAAAATATGAGGAAGCAAATTAAACACATGTTGAAAACCTAAAAAACATAAGTAGAATGACACACAATTAAAGGTTTTGAAAATAAGTTAAATAACAATTTGTTTCCAAAAAGAAAATTGGAGGATATAAGATACACAAAGAGGAAATAAATAAATAAATAAAAATTAAACTAAGAGGGAAAATTTATAGAAACTCTCTTTCAAATTTGTGATGGAATTGACATCCCAATATAGTATTTTGTTTCCAAAAAATTGGAGGATGTAAAATACATAAAGAGGAAATGAACAAATGTTTTATAGAAACTCTCCTTCAAATTTGTTAATGGAATTGACATCCCAAATGCAAGGCATATTGGTATATGTTGTTACTTCAAGAAGATACTAGTATACACCAATAATTGATATATCAGATAGCCTTCAAAAATCTTTTGAGTGCTTTCAAGTGCCTTTCAACCATCAACATGACCTTGTGTTTAGAGGTCCACATATTTCAATCTCGTCAACTTGGTGTATGTAGTGTTTTTTATGTATTGAAAAATACCAAAGGTACATACTTTTGCATTTGACACATTAGTTGAGGAATTTTTCTATTCCAATACCATATACATTTTTTCTTTATGGATTTCTTTAGATGACAACCATCTCCACATGATGCAATAAAATCACAAGTTTCAACAAAATAATTGTACCGAAAGTAGCCAGGTGTTCTACAACCTAGTATGGGGGAGATGTTGTCATGTTAGCATTAGGTTAGGTTAGATAATGTTTGATTAAATAGTAAGGAAAATTAAAGTCAACTCAATTGAAAAAAAATGTCTTAAATTTGAATAAACACCGAGAAGGATCAAATTTCTTAAGGTGTAATTTTTTTTAATCATTAAATATGAAAGAATTAATACTTGGCATGGAATGGAATGACAAAAAATTTACACCTTAAGAAATTTGATCCCTCTCGGTGGTGCTTGATAGATCCAGGTTTAAGATGGATCTACGTTGGTAATTTTACAATGCAAGTAAATCACATGTCAACAAGTTATTTGACTAGTTATGTCAACAAGAATGAATCAAGTTTTTCATCACATGATTGGACCCTAAATGTCACTACAAACTTTGACTATTTAATCTTTGTTACTCCTTCCATCTAAGATTCTCCATAATGACTCTATAACATTCTTCCTGATATGCATTGTATCAAATAAATGAGCTACTTACAAGTGCTCATATAGGAAAACCAACTGAATTGGATTTAGTATCTTTCCCTTCTTCATGGAAGCCCATTAAAGTGTTGACAACCTTTATGAAACATAAATCAAATAAAGTTATTTGACTACTTATGTCAACAAGAATGAATCAAATTTTTCATCACATGATTGGACCCTAAATGTCACTACAAACTTTGACGATTTAATCTTTGTTACTCCTTCCATCTAAGATTCTCCATAATAACTCTATAACATTCTTCCTGATATGCATTGTATCAAATAAATGAGCTACTTACATGTGCTCATATAGGAAAACCAACTGAATTGGATTTAGTATCTTTTCATTCTTCATGGAAGCCCATTAAAGTGTTGACAACCTTTATGAAACATAAATCAAATAATAATAAATTTTAGATATGATAAAAATGATTAAATATAACTAAAAATTGCATAACTTTAAATATGAAATGGAGACCAATCACTTACCTTGATTCTTATTATATTCAAATTTCCATATTCGAGGTTATTTTTCTTGTTTTTATTCTAATATTTTTCTTCTTATAATAGAAGGCTCAAACTCGTGACCTCTCCCCCTACCGAGAGAGTATTTCCATGTCTTACCAAGTATACTATCCCATGGAGATAAACTTAGTTATAGTGATTATACTTATTCTGTAAATAATGTTAAACTCGATTATTCTCTTTAAAGATTTTTAAATACTTAAAAATAAAAACTTTATATTTTATAATGTAAACCAACATTGAAGATTGAAACATATTATATTCACATCCATGGAAACATATTATATTTATATATATGTATATTATTTAATTTTAAAATATAATTATAAAATTAACTAATATTTATTGCTTTAAAGCTTTAAATAAAGGTAAGACTTTTTTAATCTTGGAAATTAATTAAAAAGAATGTTATCCTTCTATCCAAACTATCAAATAAATTTCAAAACATTGTGGACAATGTTTTTTGGATTTTTAAAACAAATAAATACTTAACCTAATATTCAATAGCTATATTTTATATTAGAATGGAAGCAATGTTTAGTTTAACTTATTTAATAACAATTTCATAAGTGGTGAAGTCTTTTGAGCTTGAAATAAGAGTAATAGTTATTATAATGATCAAAGGTAAGATTAATAGAAATAACTATTATAATTGTTAAAGGGAAGATTAATGATGTTTTGATATCCAATTTTTAACATTAGCAAGGTTTTCATCAAAAGTTATGATTGCTAAAAAATATGAAACACTATTAATAATCAAAATAAGATGTCATTTTTATCTGGTAGATATGTTTCGATTATCAAAATATAAATTAAATTCACAATTTTCATGAAAAATGAATTACAACAAGAAATATGTGGAATCAAGTTCCTACTTTACCAAACAAAATCTTCCTAAAATCTTATTTCAAAAACTACTTACAACTCTAATTGTAAAATACACCAAAAAAACACCATTACCAAAACAACCACTCAAAAAAAATTCACTTTACATAACATAACATTCTCTTGACATTTTCTTGATCATACTTTTGTTGATGCTTCAAATCTTTTGAGAAAGTTTTACAATTAATGCAATGTGCATAACCGAGCAACTACAAAAAGACATTTTAAATATGAAAGTCAACATTGGGAAAAGCTTCAAATCTTTTGGGAAAGTTTTACAATTAATGCAATGTGCATAACCGAGCAACTACAAAAAAAAATTTATTTTGAATATGAAAGTCAACATTGGGACTAGCAGGGACTTATGCATATTGTGGAAAGTTAAGAAAAATAAGTTAAAGGGAGTTAATATATCACCAATAACACATGTCAATTACTAAATTCATGTATTAATGAATTATATTGATTAGTAAAAATAATTACCCTTAATTTGTAATGATAGTAATTCACAAACAATTTTTTATATTAAATTTATTTTATAAGTAAAATAATTTAATATTATTCTAGGAAAAGAAAAAGAGATTTTAAAAGCCAATGTTGACTTCAAATTTGATCCCTTGTTAAATCCAACTATATACATCAAACTCTCAAGGTATACAATTACTCTATCAAATGCTTAAAGTTTGTTGTATGGCATAGTGTATGTGGGTGTGGACGCCACTCAAAATCTTTACCAAGATGTGATGGAAAAAAATAGCCAAGGGAGCCAATGGGCATCCATCTGAAAAGCAATGGTATTTAGTATAGAAATTTCAGTCTACGGCTTAATGTTTTATATTTTAGAGTGAGAGACGTAAGAGAGAAAATCAAAGTGATTCCCTTACTTTATCACACCCACCCATATTCCCTTACTTTATCACACCCACCCATAGGTAAAATCAAGTTAGCAACAGTGCTTTTAAGAGATTGGAGTTTATGGTTCTTGTCTGTCAAGAGATTGAAGTTGATGGTTATCTTCTGTCACTAATGGACGGGATCCCCAGAACAAAAATTGCATTTGCACTTGAATGACACTGGTGGCACATTATAAAATGAAATCCATATAAAGTGTTTTATTTATGGTGATGATACCGTGTGAATGACAATTTCTAAGTGGTCTTTAAACATTTAAAAGAAGGTCTCTTTAAAAAATTAGAGAAAAATTAAATGATTATTTTAATTATTTTTGGGTAGTTGGTCAAATTGAAGTATCAACCATTGAAATTAAAAGCTCTGCTTTTTCCTCAACGCTGGGTGTGAGATCGAAGTTGATAGTTATCGGTTGTCACCCAAAGAACTACAATATATTATGGTGAGGGATTTATGACACCGTGTGAATGGCCGTGATGCTTCAAAGTGTTCAAAAGCATTGAAAAAAATATGTTTAAAATTTCATTAAATATATAATTTAAGTTTTAGGATGATTCAAGTATGATGGAATTTCATTCCAATGGTTTTGGAAAATTGATTTTTGAATTAATTTATAAAAATTATTGATATTTAAGTTGATTATGGAATTTGAGGGAGATGCTTCGGACCAAGGTTGAAAACCCTAGCAAAACTCTACCCTGTGCGAATCGTTTCCTCTGCAGTTGAAACGACCGCATAAGAGATGCCGACCAGATCTAATACGTAGTGGTTGACCGCACAGGATGAGCCCAAAAGGGGGGAGGTAACCCCCCTCGTACCGAAATGTTGCAGCAAATGACAGAGCAGGACTGCATTCCAAGCGGCCTGATTTTGAACCGCTGCCACACCTGAGAGATCAGCTCATAGCCAAGAAGCAAGGATTCAAAAAAGCAATGGATGTTGAGCCAAGCACGTCTCATCCAAAGGCATCTCGAGGATGGGAACCAGAGAAATGCATTCCCCAATCTGATAAACTGCCACGATATCTCATAAGCTCAACCAGGGTTAGGGAATACACCCAGTTCATGAGAGAGCACACCCTCAACGACAAGTTTCTGGATCTTTGGCCTTCAAAACAAGATCTCATGAGATGGATTAAAGACTAGTGGAACCCCAAGGGGGATTATGAAGTGCAACTCAGCTCCAAGGGGTTCTTCATGATCATCCTCTACAATATGGAAGATAAGGAAAAAATCTTTGATAATGGGCCATACTTTTACAACTCAGTTGTTCTATTTCTTCGATTATGGATGGACTGATTCATCCCAGAGAAAGAAGATTTCCCAATGGCTCCAGTCTAGATAATGATATACTCCCTGCCGCCGCAGGAGTTCTGGTTGGAGGAAATCTTAATGGGTATAGGGAATACGGTGGGAAGATATGTCAAATCCTCGGAAGCCATGAAGTAGAGGAAATACACTTCTTATGCTCGGATCTGTGTCTACATGGACATATCAAAGGATTTACCGGTATCGTAACCCTAGAATATCAGGATGAGGACTGGAATCAAACGATAGATTACGAGCATATTCCCTTTTGTTGCAGGAAGTGCCACAAGCATGGCCACATTTTCCATGACTGTCCCTTGAATGCCCATAATCCTAAAGTAGGAGAGTGGAAGCAAAAGGATTGCTTCACCACAGTCACAGGCATAAACGACATCCACCCAGAAAATAGGCTCAAGATATTGCTCCGAAAATATCCACTAAAAACTCCTACAACATTCTTGACCAACTCCCAGAGGAAGAGGAGGTCGGAGATCCACACAAAAAAGACAGCCAGGAAAAGGAAAAGGGTAAAGCCAAGTACCAAACTGAAACAGGCAAAGACGACAACCAAGACACATGACCTACAGAAAATACCTATGTGGATAAGCCGAAAGAAAGTGGGGACACTCTAATGCAGCTTGATGACCAAGATCTGGAGGATATAGATCTTGAAAAGTTGGAGGAAGCCTTCAATCGAAAGGATTTGCAAACCATCCGAGTGGAACAACTCTAAAAGGTTCACAAAGTATTCATTGACTCCATGGAAGGCTCGACCTCGCGACTAGGGATATCCCTAAACCCAGCCACTGAGCTCAAACGAACCTCCCATGAAAGCAAGAGACGAGGGTGTAAATCTGCACAACAACTCATCAAGGAAGTAGGCAATTTCATTCTCAACTCGGGGTAGATTCAGAGACTCACAGAGGGATATCTCCATCCACCCCATAACTCATCATGATGAAGATCATAACATGGAACATCAGAGGGCTCAATGGAAGATCCAAGCAAAGGACTCTTCGAGACTGTATTCGTGTTGAGAATCCAAACATTCTCCTTTTGCAGGAAACAAAATGTGTTGGTGTAGAAGTGGTAGATATTTTTCTGCACTGCTGGAGAGGTTGTGAGTTCCTTCATACAGACTCCAACGGAGTGGTAGGAGGTCTGTCTATTCTGTGGAATCCAACTACATTCATCATAGATCAACCCTTCTCAATAGTTGGCATGCTTATGGCTCAATTCAAGGTCATAGGATCAAACAAAGAAGGCGTGATCACAAATGCGTACGAGCCTCAAAGTGCTAAGGACAAAGAACTATTTTTGAAGAGAATAGACACCATCAAAATTCTGTTGGGTTCACCCAATTGGTTGCTAGGGGGTAATTTCAATATCATCCTAACGTTGGGGAAAAGACAGGAGGCACCAAGAGGCTCGATCAAGATATTGGTAAGTTCTGAGGCCTCATAGACCAACTAGATTTAATTGATATAGAAACTAGAAATGGCATTTTCACCTGGTCCAATCTTAGATCCAGGCATCAGCATGTTGCTTGCATATTGGACCATTTCCTCCTCTCAGAATCCTTGCTATTGGAGGACCCCATCATTGAAGCCAACATCCTCCCGAAACTAGGCTCAGATCACTGGCCTATTTCGCTTTGTCTTGATATTGGGGTGGCGCCCAAACTTAAACCTTTTAGATTTGAGAAGTTCTGGCTCTCTCACCCATACTTTCAAAATATTTCAGAGTCCTGGTGGAAGCAAGTTGAAATAGATCATGGAACATGCATGTACAAATTCCATTAGCGGCTCAAAAACTTTAAATCACAACGAAAGAGATGTAAAAGGAATGTATTTGGGAACATCCTGCAAAGAATCCAGGAAATCGAGCAACGCCTGGAAACCCTACAAAATATCTTCATTACTTGGGACAGAACAACAACCTTAATGAAGGAAGAGGAGGAACTCAAGGCAGAACTGGATGAGAGAAAGGATCAGGAGGAAATACTCTAGAGGTAGAAATCTAGGGTACAATGGATTAAAGAAGGCGAAAAGAACACCAAGTTCTTTCATCGATCTATGGTGCACCGAAGATACATCAAAAAAATCACCCAACTGGAGGATGCCCAGGGAAATCCCATGAGGGACCATGACAAAATTGTAGAGGAACTGATCAATTACTACAAAGACCTCCTAACAAAACCCGTCGATGATAGAATGCCAACGATTAGTAAAATCACCAGGAACATACCCTCCCTGGTCACTCGGGAATAGAATGAAGTCATGACGAGACCCATCACCCAAGAGGAGGTGGACCAAGCTGTTAAATAAATTCCCCCAGGAAAAGCTCCAGGTCTAGATGGGTTCACAACAGACTTATTCCATTATTGTTGGCCAATGATCATAGAAGAAGTATGGCATATGGTGGAGGAATCAAGAACTTCAGGGCAAGTTCTCTCAGCCTTCAATGCCACCTTCCTTACGCTCATCTAAAAGGAGGAAAGGCTAACACATCCCAAACAATATAGACTGATATCCCTATGCAATGTCATCTACAAAATTATCACTAAGTTCATTTCCATACGTCTCAAACCAATTTTTCCATACATCATCTACAAAGAGAAAGTTGGCTACGTGGAAGGCAGGAAAATCATGGACAGTGTCATCCTAGCTCATGAAGTCATCCACTTGTTGAAAACAACAAGGATTCCAGTTATGCTCATCAAACTCGACATGTCCAAAGGTTTTGACAGGATCAATTGGCAATACATGCGCTCCTTCCTTGAGGCCTTTGGCTTCAACAGTCTTTGGGTGGCATGGATCATGAGGCTCACTTCCTCATCTTTCTTCTCTATATTAGTCAACAAAGTGCCCTACCAACCCTTCTTTCCAACCAGAGGCATCCGATAAGGGGACCCCCTCTCCCCCTTTCTTTTCTTCATAATGGTGGAAGGACTGGGGCACTACATCAAGGCCTTCGTTGTGAAAGGCTCCCTTAAAGGTCTACCCCTGTGCAACATCCAACCAACTCCCTCTCATAGCCAATTTGTTGATGACACTCTTTTGATGAACACACCGATAGCCCAGGAAACCACTAACCTCAACTCAATCCTCACAGACTTGGCAAGATCTTTGAGAGTAGAACATTCATGGTGGATATTTGTAAAAGATCTTACATTATTAATGAAATAAAGGAATATTGTTTGCTGGGGTTTTTCTCCCTGTACAAGGTTTCCCCAGGGTATAATGTGTTGTTGATGTGCATATTTACTTATCTACATAGTTATTGCTATTCGATTATGATTTGGAATTGTTGAAGTGTAATAAGCTGGAAACAAAGTATTGAAGAAAACAAAAGAATTAATCTGCATAAGAAATCAAGCTCATAATTTAACATGGTGTCAGAGCTTAGGGTGCGTTAAACGTGTTGAAGTGCAGCAATAAGTACACACAGATCCAAGCAAGCTTGATTAAGTTTCCAGTGTGAAGTCCATAGCATCCTCCATTTCAATCAGGGTGAGGATAGGCTCAAAGGAGCTACCAACTTCAATGTGTGGAAGCTCTGTATAATAAATATCTTGCAAGAGCATGATCTTGAACAGTATGTGACCAAAGTGGTGGAGGAACCCACGAATAATGCAAGAATAACGACCTTCGAGAAGAGTCAAGCAAAGGCCAAGCGAATCATATTTGACTTAGTCAAAGACAGTATAATGCCTGCAGTGACTTCGTTGATGACTTCCAAGGTCTGTATGGATACCTTGGTGAATCTGTATGAGAAACAGAGTCCAAGTTAGAAGAGGACACTTAAGCATAAGCTTAAGTATTTGAATATGGAGAAAGGTGAATAAGTGGCATCCTTCTATTCCAGGATAGCCTAGATCAGAGATCATCTTTTGGTCACAGGGTTGACAGTGGACGATGATGATTTAGTGCGAGCCATTTTTTACGGTCTTCCTTCTTCATAGGAGAACTTTTTATCCAGTGTAAGTGGGAGAGAGATTCAGCCCACGTTTGAGAGGTTATGGCATGATTTCCTCCAGGAGGAGAGTCGCACAGCTACCAAAAGCAAGTCAACGAAAGAAGACCACTCAGCCTTAGCATAAAGATTCAAGGGAAAGAAGAAAGGCACTTTCCAGAAAGGCTCTCAATGGAAGCCAAACACCAAAGGTACATTCAAAGGCAAGAATATTGATACATCTAAGATTAAATGCTTTAGTTGTAATAAGTTGGGTCATTTTTCTAAAGATTGTTGGTTTAGAAATAAATATCCTAGGAAAGGGAAACATCATGCCTCAACTACTGAGGATGATGAATCCAAAAGAAATCAGAAAAGTCCTCCTAATGAGAAATAAAATAGGAAAGAATATTATTTGATTTCTGCCTTATCCAGTTCAGTTTCCATGGGGCCGAAAACTTGGTTAGTAGACAGTGGTGCATCAAAGCACATGACAGGGTTCAATGAGATCCTCTCAGATTTCGAGACAAAATATTTTGCAGAGCAGATTGAGCTTGGGAATGACAAATGTTACAAGATAGGGGAGTAGGCTCTATCTCCTTTAGATTGAAATATGGGGCTAGACTTCATATTGATGAAGTATTATATGTTCCAGAGCTCAAGAAGAATCTACTATCAGTTTCAACCCTTGAGGACAAGGGATATTGGGTGATCTTCAAGGACATGAAGGCACTACTATGGGCTAAAGCTAGCCACTTAAGTACAACATAACCCATTGGAATTCGCAGTGGAGGACTGTACGTCATGTTAGGATAGTCAGCTTAGGCATTGGCTCATGATGCGACTAGCTCTAGCGAGTTGTGGCATAGAAGACTTGGACATATTCATTACAAAGCTCTTCTAGATCTACAGAACTTGGTATGTGGCATGCCCTCTATTTCTCTTAGTAAAAATGAAATTTGTAAGGGATGCATGCTAGGTAAAAATATAAAGAAATCATTTTCTAGTAGTGACAACAGAGCTCAGGGCATCTTAGATTTGGTTCATTCTAATGTATGTGGTCCCATGTCATTTCCATCACTCAATGGTTGTTTGTATTATGTCATTTTTATTGATGATTACTCAAGAAAATGTTGGATATATTTTCTTAAAGCTAAAAGTGACAAATTTGATAAATTCAAAGAGTGTAAATCCCTTATTGAAAAGCAGACAAGGAAACACATAAGAATCCTTAGAACAAAAAATGGAGGAGAGCTTGAATCTCTTCAGTTTGAGGATTTCTGCAAGTCAACAGAAATCAAGAGACAGTTGACCATGCCATATAACCCTCAACAAAATGGTGTTGCTGAGAGGAAAAATAGGACTATTTGTGAGGAAGCGAAAGAAATGATGTATGACCAGGATCTGCCAAATTATTTATGGGAAGAAGCCACCTCCACTGCTGTGTATATTCAGAACAGGTGTCCACATGCTATTTTGAAGGACAAGACTCCTGAAGAGGTCTTCTCAGGGATCAAACCTGAAGTAGGGCATCTAAGGATATTTGGATGTCCTGTGTATATTCATGTCCCTAAGGAAAAGAGGACAAAGACGAAACACTCAGGCAAGAAAGGGGTGTTTGTGGGGTATAGTGAGAACTCTAAGGCTTATAGGATTTATGTACCAGGTCAGAGGCAAATAAAGGTAAGCCAGGATGTGACTTTCCATGAGGAAGCCACATTTAAGAAATCTAGAGAGCTTCAGCAGGATTCAAAAGCAGTTCAACCAACTTCATCCTCTTCTGAAAATGAAGAGTCAGATGATCAGAGGGAGGAACCTCGTGAAGGGCCAAGTAATGAACCCCTAGAACCCACTGAAGTGTTAGAAAGAAATATTGAAGAACCTCCAACCAAAAGGAAGCCAAGGTGGCTTAAAGAAATAGTGTGGGAAGCAGAAAGGATAGCTTCTCCCAAAGAAACTTTCAGGGAAAGGAACATGCCTCATAGGTTTGGAGGCTATGTTGCACTTATGAGAAGTATCAGTGATGCCAAACCTTCTTCATTTGAAGAAGAAGATAAATTACAAGTATGGAAGGATGCCATGCTTGACGAATACAGATATATTATAAAAAACAATGTTTGGGACATTGTGCCAAGGCCAAAAGACAAATCAATGGTTTCTTCCAAATGGATCTATAAGATCAAACATGCAGCTGATGGAAGTGTGGAAAATTTCAAAGAAAGATTTGTAGCCAGTGGCTTCACTTAGAAAGAAAGAATTGACTATGAAGAGACTTTTGCCCCTGTAGCCAGGTATACCTCCATTCGAGCTATTATTTCTTTAGCTTCCGTACTTGGTTGGAAGCTACATCAGATGGATGTAAAAACAACATTCTTGAATGGAAAGTTTGAATGTGAGGTCTTTGTGGAACAACCAGATGGTTTTATACTGCATAACAAAGGCACTCATGTATGCAACCTAAGGAAGGCCTTGTATGGTCTTAAGCAGGCTCCCAGAGTTTGGTATGACAGGATTGATGGATTTCTTAAAAGCCTGGGATTTCAGAAAAGTGATGTTGATGCAAATCCGTACTTCAAGGTAAGAGGTAACCAACCTGTTATACTAATCCTATATGTTGATGATCTCTTTCTAATAGGAGATGAAGGGCTAATATCCTGGTGTAAGAGGGAGATAACCTCAGAATTCGAGATGAAATACTTAGGCTTGATGCATTACTTCCTAGGATTGGAAGTGTGGCAAAGACAGGGCGACATATTTCTGGCACAAGGAAAATACACAGTGGATGTACTAAAGAGGTTTGGTATGATGGATTTCAAATCCATGTCTACTCCGATGTTTACCAACTTGAAGAAGCTACATGATTCTGATACAGGTTCAGATTTGGTGGATTCCACCATGTATAGGGAGCTGATTGGATCATTGATGTACATGATCCACACTAGGCCAGATATATTGTATTCAGTGATTGCAATGAGTCAGTTCATGACTAAACCGAGATAGAGACATTGGGTGGCAGCAAATCACATCTTGAGATATCTCAGAGGGACCATTACTTATGGTCTAAGATATACATCCAATGGTGGTTTATTTATGCATGGGTATGCAGATGCTGACTGGGCAGGAAGCCCAGTGGATCGAAAG
>JZKD02S1023398.1:643901-658490 GCA_000966675.3 Picea glauca | reverse complement strand
TTCCAGCATTCATGTTTCAGCACCTGTGTTCCGACATTCGTGTTCCAGCAGTCGTGTTCCAGCATTCGTGTTCCAGCAGTCGTGTTCCAGCATTCGTGTTCCAGCATTCGTGTTTCAGCATTTGTGTTCCAGCATTCGTGTTCCAGCATTCGTGTTCCAGCATTCGTGTTCCAGCATTCGTGTTCCAGCATTCGTGTTTCAGCACTTGTGTTCCGGCATTCGTGTTCCAGCATTCGTGTTTGTGTTGACATCCTTGACTTCTCCATAACCGATTGCCATCAATGACAACCTTAACCATCTGCGTCAGTCTTCTGTTATAGCCATATCTCCAACAGCCTTGTCTATTACCCCTATGCCTTGTGATGAGATAAATTAAAATCAGGGAGAATAGTCGAGCCAATAATTGAAGATTCTCCATCTTCAGAATCAAACAAGGAATCAGGGGAAAAACCATCTGTTGATACAAAAGAAATTGACGAACCTATCGTAGAATTAGAAAAACCCCCATTCCCTGAAAGATTAGCAATTACCAAAACTGTGGAATTACCATCCTTCAATATCTTAGGAGAATTGCAAAATCTACATGTTAACATTCCACTATTGAAAGCGATTAGGGATGTCCCTATTTATGTGAAGACTATGAGAGACCTCTGTATCAAAAATCTTGGAAGAAAACCTAGGGACCCACTCACAATACACGTAGTGGGAGAATTATCTGAACTGGTGTTAGGAAAAACCCCACCTATTAAATATGGCAACCCAGGAAACCCTACATTCACTGCCAAAATTGAACAGGCATTTATTCCTGATGTGCTTATTGATTTAGGGGCAACAATTAACATTATGCCAATAGAGACGACACAATTGCTGCAACTCAGAACGCAAGTCCGACCTACTCCTACTGTTTTAGAGTTAGCAAATCGTTCTACTATTAAACCAGAAGGAGTAATTGATGATCTAGTTCTTTCAATTGATTCATGGGAGTATCCTGCTGATTTTGTCGTATTGCAACCTAAAACTCATATGGGGGGTCATACTCTAATTCTAGAAATACCATGGTTAGTTGCAACTTATGCCTTCATTGGTTGTAGATCTGGTTCAATGACCATCTCTGATGGTTATGATACCAAGAAACTTACCCTTTATCCTCATACTACACCCAGTGTGGAACCCAAAAATTATTTATAGATGGACATTGAGGATGAAAACGATCTGCATGTGCTAACCATAGGAAAAACCATGAGTTTCAAAGATGAGACAGAGGATGAGCTAATCAATAGCTTTATCAGTGACCCCCCTATTGTTACACCAAACACGTACCACCAATTGAGTCGAATCTTTGACCTTGCTGCCCAGGAAGGAGCCAGTGCAGAGATGTTCTCTAAAATTGTTGTAAATCATGTTAATTAAGATGTAACAACAGATGCTAAAACAACTGAATTATTTCCTAAATTCAGTTCTAAGAGCAGCACTGTAGAAATCAAACCTGGAAAAACCCTAAACATCAATCCTGATTTATCTTCTGCTGAAACTCGTCGTTTGATGAAGTTATTGATTGAACATAAAGAAGCATTTGCCTGGGCTTACATGGATATGAAAGGAATTTCCTCTGAACTATGCACCCACCATATATACATTAAGGAAGACTACCGACCCATTTTCCAACCCCAAAGGAGAATGAACCCTAATCTTAAAGAGATTGTTAAGGAAGAACTCCAGAAACTTCTAAATGTCGGATTCATCTACCCTATATCAGACAATGAGTGGGTTTCACCGTTGGTTATTGTGCATAAAAAGAATGGTAAATGGAGAGTGTGTGTGGACTATAGAGCCCTGAATAAGGCCACGCAGAAGGATCATTTCCCTTTGCCATTCATTGATCAGGTTCTAGACAACCTCTCTGCGAAAACGTTTTTCTCTTTCCCAGATGGATTTAGTGGCTATAACCAAATAACCATTTCTCCACAGGACCAAGATAATACCACCTTTACTAGCCCTTCGGGTACATTTTCCTACAAGGTTCTCCCATTTGGCTTGTGTAATGCACCAACCACTTTCCAGAGATATGTAATTGGTATTTTCTCTGATATGGTAAATGACTGTATGGAAATATTTATGGATGAATTTACACCCTATGGTACTTATTTCGATGAAGCTTTAGCTAATATGGAAAAAGTACTCAAAATATGTATACAGTCTCATCTTTCTCTAAGTACAGAAAAGTGTCATATGATGATGAGATAAGGTGTAGTGGTGGGACACTTCATTTCTTATGTAGGAATTCAAGTAGACCCAACCAAAATCCAGGTAATTTTGGACATTCCAACTCCATCAACTCAGAGGGAGGTAAGAAGCTTTTTAGGGCATGCTGGATATTACAGGAGATTCATTAAAAAAAATTCCAAACTTGCCTCTCCTTTATTTTTTCTATTAAGAAAAGATGTTGACTTTAGTTGGAATGACAAGTGCGAATTGTGTTTTGCAGATCTGAAACAAAAATTGTCCACAATTCCCATTTTGAGAGGGCCCAATTGGGCTTTTCCATTTCACATTTCTTCATATGCCTCTGATACTGCAATTGGTGCAGTGCTAGGGAAACAGGAGGACAAAGATCCCTATTCTATCTACTATATCAACAAGAACTTGGCTCCTGTTGAGTTAAATTATACAGTTACAGAAAGAGAATTCTTGGCAGTAGTTTATGCGATCAATAAATTCAGGCATTATCTCACTGGTTATTCTACTTTTATTCATACTGATCATTCAACAATTAAGTATTTAATGAATAAAACTATTACTAATGACTGAGTAACAATATGATTGTTACTACTACAAGAATTTGACATCACTATAGTTGATAGACCAGGAAAAGAAAATGTGGTTGCTGATTTTTTCTCAAGATTGAATATAAATGATGATAATTCACCTATAGATGATTCCTTTCCAGATGAACATTTGTTTGCAGTATATTCTCACTCACCTTGGTATGCATACATTACTAATTATTTGGTTGCAAGGAAGGTACCTCCACATCTATATCCCTGAGAAAGAAGGAAGATAATTCAGAAGAGTGCTCGGTATAGTTGGATAGGGGGATACCTTTTCTACACAGGCATGGATCAAGAAATCAGAAGATGTGTGAGAGATGATGAAGTTTATGATCTACTTAAAGCTTTCCATGATGGCCCTTGTGGGGGTCATTTTGTTGATAAAAGGACTGGGCATAAAATTTTGAGGATGGGCTATTTCTGGCCCACAATATTTCAAGATGCAAAGAAGTATGTCCAAGCCTGTGACAGTTGCCAGCGAATGGGTCAGCCAAATCATAGGGATGAGATGAATCTCCAGCCTCAAGTGGTTTTAGAGCCTTTTGATAGATGGGCCATGGATTTTGTAGGGCCCATTAACCCACCCTCTAATCAGAAAGTCTATATATTGGTCTGCACAGATTACATGACCAAGTGGGTTGAGGCAAAAGCACTCATCAGGGCCTAAGAAGAAGCTGTCTTAGCATTTTTGTTTGAAGAAATATTTTTGAGGTTTGGAGTTCCTAGAGAATTAGTAACTGATGGGGGACCACCTTTCACATCACATAAGTTTGAAGCCCTACTCAATAAATATCATGTTTTGCATAGAATAACTTCTCCATATCATCCCCAAGGTAATGGGCAAGTGGAAAGTACAAACAAAATAATAGAATACATTCTTATTAAAAAAGTGAGGGAACATCGTAGGGATTGGTCTGATAGATTTCATAAATCTCGATGGGCTTATCAAACCACTTGGAGGAACACAACTGACTTTTCTCCTTATGAACTGATATATGGGAAGAGCCCTATTTTTCCCATTGAATTTGATATCAAAACCCTAAGAACTGTATCAACAGTCAATCTAGACTTGACTGAAGCACAAAAGGCCAGACTGCAACAACTAAATGAGTTGGATGAGAAGCGTTTGGACGCTATTCATCAAACCACAATGATTCAACACCAAAGAACCAAGTGGCATGACCGAGTCATCAAAAAGAAGTTATTCAAAAAGGAAGATTGGGCTCTGTTGTATGATTCGTGCTTTAAATAATTTCAGGGTAAGTTGCATACAAGATGGTTGGGACCTTACGAGGTAGACATTGTTCTTCCCAATGGGACAGTCAGGTTAATCACTGTTAATGGATTCAATACACAGTTACTTGCAAATGGTCATTGCTTGCGCCTGTATCAACATCCACTTTCCAAAGATGAATTTAAAGCCAAATGTACAGCTGATACAAATTATCACTTTTTACAGGGAAAGGAGCTTGCTCCTTCCTTTTCTGAACCTTAGAAATTTTCTCTTTTCAATAAAACCTTGTATATAAATAAACTCTACAAATTTGAATTTTTCTGTTTTTGTTTAATTTTTTTTTTTATGTTTTTCTAATAAAATCATCCAAAGGGTATCAAGCAGTTACTTGTGTGCAGATAGATCAATGAAAAACATGGTAGATTACAACAAAATGAGCCAAAGGATTGGTTTTTGAAGTTTAAAAAACTTTCTAAAAAACTAAGGGATTCTGTGTTCGGCTGGGTTACATGTTGTTACACCTCTTTCTATGTTGTTACACCATGGTCACTTTACATGTTGTTACACCTTTTTCTCGACTATTTTTCCATTTCACTTTACATGTTGTTACACCTTTTTACCGACTATTTTTTCGTTTCACTTTACATGTTGTTCCACCATTTTCTCGACAATTTGGCCGATTTACATGCTGCTACACCTAATTCCACCAATTCGGCCAAAAATACATACTGATACACCTAATTCCACCAATTCGACCAAAACTACATGCTGATACACCTACCGCTATATTCCTTTTCACTATTTTACATGCTGCTTCACCCATTTTTCTTTCGCATTTCTGCTACTTTTCCATGCTAAAACACTGTTGTTTTGTCACTTTCGCTGCTATCTTTTCCACTCTCTCTGTCAAAAAAGGCCCCTTCATCATTACTTGACTCCACATTAGCAACATTCCAGCAGATCAACCAAAGAAAGGACTCCACCTCTTCTCCACTTGTCATATCATCATTTCCCACATTCCGGAGCCGCCTCTCATCATTATAGCTATTTCCACGTGGATCAAATGGCGGTTGGACAGTGCAGTTACTCAAACAGATCAGTTAATGTGGTAATTTATGAGGTACGTGACTAATCGTATGTGTCAAAGTAATATAAGATATGGAAGCAAGATTTAATTCTTACCTATCGGTTGTCCTAAATTCGTTGCACCATCAGCCAATGAGATTAGTTGGGGGGAAAGAAAATCTAAGCCGTCAAAATCCATTTTTATAATCACCTCCGCCACCTTTCGACCATGCTTATTTTCGCTGAGACACTGTGTTCTTTAAGAAATCCATGTTCGACCTTGCTGTGTCTCTGGTTTAGGTTCTGGTGTCTCCTCCTAAGTTACTATTAGAATCTAAAGCAACACCATGGGAGGATTAGTTGTGAGGTATGAACCGAAAAATATGGATGCATTGCTGCGACACCCAGACGTTTACCAAATATTTTTGTAGGCTGGATGGATTTCTTATTTTAAGAAGCTACAGGGGTTTAATGAAGCATAGGTATTGGAGTTTAGTCAGAATCTCACAGAGGGGTATTCGATGGTGCACAAGGTGAGGATTCCAGTGACAGAGGAAATCGTGGCTGCTATGAAAAGGTTACCGACAACAGGAGAAATATGGATTAACAAAAAAGCACATCTTCTTGACGCAAAGAAGGGTTTTCTTGTGGACAATGAGTAAGTTCATACCAAGGGCCGAGGTGCAGATGTAAGTTCCTTACCAGAATCATGTGGAAAAGTATCAGAATTTGTAAAAAGGTACATTACATGCGAAGGAAGATATCAAGTAGTTTATTTCTCTGATTTTATACTACTGTCACATTTAAGACATCAGAAGCTAATGAACATCCCTTATTACCTTCTTCATTATGTGCATAATATGGCTCACTTTGTCAAGAGATCAAAGAATCCCAAGAATTGTCTTTCCGATCATAGACTGATAGGGTTTTTGATTTGTAAAGGAATGGGAATTCCTAATGTCCCATTACCTGAAGTAGTAGAACAACCAAATCCTATGCTTGTTGTTATGACCGACCCTGAGAAGCCAATTCCTGATCCCTCAGATGCACCAACAGTTAAAACCCCCACTGTAACTTCCCGTAAGTTGACTCCAAGAGGTCAATGAAAAACCATAAGCAACTCTAACACCACCCCGAAAATCATTCATAGCCCTGAACCTGAACAACTAAACCCTATGCCTGCAGTTGTGATCAAGCCAGTAGTTAAAAATCCCATTCCTGGACCAAGTCATGAGCCTCATCCCTTGGCTGCAACATATGTTGTTGAAGAGCTTCCTCCTACTCCTAAAAATTAGAAGAGGCAACTCCCTGCTTTTGTCTTTTCATTTCCTAGGAAGAGAACTAGGCCAACGAGGTCTACTGCAACAACAGTTACAGCCCCCGCTGTAACAGCCAATACGTCGACTTCATCTCCTGTTGAACTAGCAACAACTCAGAACTCTCCTATCACTGTAACAGTCGTTCAATCCCCTACTGTCCCTGCCAGTGAATTGTCTCAGAAAAGAAAACGTCAAACTAGAAGAAAATCTCAGAGAGGCATCGACATAGTTGCATCAGTTGCACCTCAAAACTCTCCTGTTGTTGCCACAGAGTGTCCTGATTTTGATGATACTTAGACCCTACCAGATTTTATGGAGATACATATTCCAAGCTTTACCTTGTGCAAGGAATTTCAAGCAACCATTTTATCATTACAGGTCGAATGTACACGAATTCCAGCAGAATCATCGGCTTCGCTTGATGATTCTGTGCATCACTCGATAAGTGACGATGTACAGATTATATCAGACCCCATCATTCCAGAACCTTATCCTTGTTTGGTTGTTGAAGAACACCCTACTTCTCCTTGTCTGGTCGTTGAAGAACGCCCTCCTCCTCCTAAAGCAACGAAAAAGAAAGACCCTGCTTTTGTCTCTACATTACTTAGGATGAAAACTAGGTCAGCGAGGTCTACTGAAGTAGCAGTTGGATGGAAGAATATGGAATAAGAAATACCCATTCTTTATCCATTATCCTCTGTTGATAAAGAAGTGGTTGTTACACAAGAACCAGTCCCTTCCAACAACATGATTGTGACACAAGAACCAGCCTCTTCCCAGAACTCAACTGTTACAGAAGAACCAGCTACCCAGGAAGCGACTATCCCACAAGAACCAATCATGCCAGAACTAGCTGTTACACAAGACCTAGTTGTCCAAAAAGAGGTTGTTCCATAAGAACCAGTCATGCCAAAAGTAGTTGTTACAAAAGAACCAATTATCATGAGTGTATATGCCACACAGGAACCAATTACACAACATAGTGAGGATGTGCCACTTGCTCAGCTGTTTTCTCAAATTGAGAAGAAGATAAAGGATACAAAAAATTCCAGGATTACTGAACTAATGAAGGAAAATGACAGCCTCAAAGCAGAGTTGGATTCCCTAAAGAAGGAATTGAAGGATGCTCGACAGAAAAACTCGGAGGGGATAGCCTTGGACATATTAGCACTGACAAAAGCTGTTATGGACCAAAATAGAGAGCACGTGTGCTATGAATGTGGTAATATTTACTTTCAGGTAGGATATAAAATAGTGAAAGTACCAGTCATTGGTCATGCTGAAGAACCGGCCAAATTCTCAGTCAAGACATAATATGACCTTGCTGCTCTACAAAAACCAGTAAGGCAGAGGAGATCTCAATGTAATAGAGTAGTTGTTGGTTTACCAACAAATTTTACACAAAATTCTTTGTTACACACTCAAACTAATTCTGTTCTTGAGGACAAAGCAACAAAGGCAAAATTTTGAAACAACAGATGTTGGGGGTACACACAGGTTTTCCCTATACCGGTAGTTAGCGATTTGTCTTAGTAGTTTGCATTGGAGGAGTCACTTCCCTGACTCGGATTCAGAGTAAGGCTTGAATTTGTTTTGCATGAGGACATGCAATGTCTTCAGTTGGGGGGCATGTTAGGACCCATAAATGTCCCCTTTTCACTATATCTTTTGCTCATTCAACCTTATCATTTCTATGCTAAATGCCTATTATAATGTGTGCTAAGACCCTTTTTCCCAAGGTATGAATCATTGATCTTTCTTTTATATTCTTATTTACTTAACATGTTTGATTGGAATCATTTCTAATATTTTACCCATGAATGTTCAACTAATGATCAAAATGTGTAGAACAACCAAGTTTTGAAGAAATATCGTTGTTGTTACACCAGCTGCTATAGTTGTGAGCCATTTTTGCATGTTGTTACACGACTACAACAACTGCACACCTTTCCTGGAAGCTGTTACACTTACTGCAACAGATGCCCACCGATCCTGGAAGTTGTTACATTGTTCAAATCCGAATCCTGAAGATTGATCCTCAAGCTATTACATGTTTTGGCTCATGCTGGTGATCAAGATTCTTTTTCTAGATTTTGTGAAGATGACAGATATTTTGTATCATACGAACATCTTGAGAATCTCAGATTCTCAAGGTTGTTCTGAGTCCATTTTAATTGAATGACTCTATCTTTAAATAACAAAGATTTTGTAATCATTGGTACCGAAGATTAGCTGTGAACAGAGAGTGAAGTGAAGCATATTGTACCTAAACATTTTTTTTGCGAATTAATAAAGAAGTGAATTGAGTTTCTTTAACTTATTGTAATATTTTCGAGTAGATTCAGTGAGAGGGAAAGGGCCCACCTTCCTCACAGACTCCCTCTGTTTCGAGTTTTAGATTCACTGCTTTGATTTGTGTGATTTATCTGTTTATCATTTCTAGAATACATTTGTTGTTACAATTCAGTCCCTTTCTATTAAATGCACATCAGTGTGTCTCATGAGAGTTGGAGTCAATTTTTGAATACTGCTGGAGAATTTCTTTGAGATTTAATTCCTTTTCTGCATTAGATTAAATCTCTGTTTTCAAGCAAAAGTAAATAGAAGTGTGAACTTTCCTTTATGCAATTAAGTAGGCTTCCTTTCAGCAATTAGCACAAAATTTCCTTCTGCAAGAGTAATATAGAAAATTAGAATATATTAGATAATCCAGGATTCTTATACACTCATCAAATTATATTTCAATTCTGCAAGTGTGATTTCAATTTTGCAACAGTAGATTAAAACTCCAGCTCTGTCAGCAACTTGTGTTAGTGTTCAATCTTTTCAACTCTATTTATTTTAGTACTGCAACTTGATTAGTGTTTGCTTTCATAATCTAGCATAGACTGTGCACAATTATCTTATAATAATAAAACTTCCCTGGGTTTGACAATTCATATTGGACACCTTAATTATCTATTTATTTAGACAATTAAAGTGCCCAACAATTATCACCTTAATTATTGAATCAAAATATATTATCATTTAATTATGTGAAATATAAGACAATTCTTATAATATTTTAATATGTGCATATTTCAATGATAATAGTGCTTCCTCATATTCCATGGCCCAATGGGGACATCGAGTGAGGCCCAACAATATCAACAATTTATCTAGTCGAGGACTTGACCCCGATACCTCTTGCGTTATAACCGTAGCACTCATCCACTCGAGCTAACCCATCGGGCTATGTGTAGATATATATTACTAACATAAATGAAACTAAGGTTTGTCCATGTATGCATGCAGTGGAGCAGTGTCAATGGCTCGTTGTTTAAGTAATGAATCCAGAGGCATTAATGCTAATAAGGATGCAGTTGACCTGGGTAGGGTATCTTGGATGCAGTTGACCTGGGTAGGGTATATGTATACTCCAATCAATACCTTGTATTTTTTTAATTAGAGTCACTTCCAATATTATGGTGGAATGTTTAAACTATATTATGGGAAGAAAGAAAAAACAATTAGAGAAGGTTTGGAAATTAAAGGATTTACAGAAGGTTTGGAAAGTGAATGATCTTTGTGCTATGTTTAATGAGTCTATTAATTCTTGAGTATATTGGGAATAATTCAGGCACTTACATAAAATCATATCTTGAAAGAGTTGTAGCGGGTTTATGCACATATGCACTCATCTATGTTAAGATAGACCTTAGTAAGGGTCTTTAGGACAAAATGATTGTTATGCACATATGCATGCATTTGTGCTGAGATATACCTTACTAAGGGTCTTGCATTTGTGTTGATATAGACCTTACTAAGGGTCTTTCAGACAAAATGATTCTCACATGGAATAAGTTTAAATACACATAGGGCTTGGATTATGAGAACACAACAGTTATGTGTGAGATATGTCATCTTCCAGGACATTGACAAGGTACTTGTCCCCATGCTTGAACTCATCCTCCCATGAAAAAACAACCAAATCAAAACCAAAGAGATGGAATTTTATGAAGGAATTGAGTTTGGATACTGACCTTGATGAGAATGAGGTAAATCAGGGTTTGCAAGTGGAAATGGGGAATCAACTCATTTCTTGGGGGTTAAAGTAGAATAAATTGGTACAGGACTTTCCTCCTTGAGGGAGATCATAGTAGTTGATGCTCCTCTAGGTGGTATAAAAATACATCATGAAACTGATACATATGATTTAGATAAGGATCTGGTTCCTTTTAAGAACTATGATTTCTCACCTTTTGATTCATGGTTAGTTACTATGGATCATACTTTAAAGGAGTGGCAAGAAATTAAAAAGAAGGGGAAAAGGAAAAGATCAAGGATTATTCTATAAATGACAAGAAATGAAATGTACATTACTAATGTAATTTTAATCTTGTAAGTATAGTATACATTTGTACTCTTATAAGTGCAATATGTACATATACTTGCTTCTATTTGTATCCTGATTTGAGCACTTGAAAAATTACAATGAAGATGTCCCTCAATATCCACAATAATCATTAATGGTTTGTCTACATTTTGAATATAAAACATGATTGATCATCACTAGAAGAATGTTTTTCTTGGAAAAAAAATATACTAATATCAGAGGAAATATGCATTCATAATAAGCCGATGCAATGCTAGTGTCATGCTTTTTTGTTGTGGAATGGTCTGGAAGCATGGTTGTGGAAGTGTAAGGCCTCTTATTACAAAGCCTCATAAAAATAAATATAAATACATAAATACTTTCTAACCTAAAGTTATTTTAATAAAGTTATTTTAATAATTAATTAAATTAATATTTATCATTCATGATAATTACATAGTTAATTAGGGTTGTTACAGGAAATGGGTGTAAATAAAAAAACTTGATGATAGACAATGCACAGTTCAAATTAAAATGACATTTTCTTAATTGACACCATTTTTCATTCTGAAATTGATGTGTTGTGTATTTTACCATCCCAAAACAACACGGCTTTTGAATTGTATGCTAATAGTATTGGACCATCACCCAAGTGACATTTTTTTATGCAACTCTAGTTCCTACTTCCTATTCCATATTGGTGTTACTCAAAGCACAGAGAGAAAAGCATGAAAATGGAGAAATTATGCTTGAATGTATAAATGTGGTCATTGCGAGGAGAAGAGGATGTGTGATTGAAGTCAAATAGATGGAAGGTAAGGGAAAGAAAAATAGATGGAGGGGAAAGGGAATGGGTTATTGATGTATCAAAATAAACTTAATTTTTGATGAGTATTTTTTACAACTTCGATAATTTTTTTTTTTTGAGTTTTTGGAATTTCAAATTTTTTTCATTAAAATTACAATACAAAATTGTTTCTTATAAAAATAGTTGTATAATCTATTTACAATATTAAAATAACAATATAAAGTTGTTACTCAAGAAAATAAGTTTATAACTCTATTTAAAATATTAAAATTTACAATATTTTAAATTTTATTGTTCATATTAAAAAAATTCATATCTATTTACATTATCAAAATTACAAATTTCATTGTCAAAATTTCTTTTTTCTATTACAAAGAACAATAACTTTATTAAAAAAAAACATTCAAATTAAAGTGATGTTTTATTAGCTTACACACAATCTTCATTCTAAAATTGATGTGATGGATATTGAAACATCACCCAAAAAGAGAGAAAAATGAATAACCCCACTTCATAGCAAAAAAATTGTATTTTAATATGAACATCCACACAATATAAAATAAAATGTCACATGAAATATTGTACAATGTGAATAACAACATATACCCACATCAACTTTATAAAACATTTGCTAGACATTCTATGAAAATGATGGTCCCACACGTATAAGAATATAACATTATTATACCAATCAAGAATTCATTTTTAAGTTTATTAGTCTCTGTCGTAGGCATAGAGGGACTATAGAGATCGATAAAGCATTGAATACATATTAGTTTGTCCTTTGACCGAAAATATTTGCACAATACCTATTGTTGGAGCTATGGAATTAAAAGCATATATTTATATATATTAAAAAGTAGCATATATGTACTGATCTAATTGGCTAAGATATTGGAGGTGTTATTGCCAGCTTCGCTATTCCCAATGTAGTATATGGCAACATATCCAAACTTTTTCTTTTAGACAGTATGTTTTAATCATATATTTTTCCTGTATATTGCTTGAAGGTCGATTAATGCTACCATTAGTTTGAATGCTTGTATTATAATTTTCTGCTACCCGAATATATCTGTCAGTTTTGATATGTACTAAGCATATTGAAATGTTTTCATATCCAAGATTTGTATATTTCTTGAAATTTATTGACACTTATTTTGAGATGCCTCAATAGGCCGGACAACGTAAATGTTTACATGATGCGACGTCCTCCAACACCCCTGACAGCTTAAATGTTTGCATACCGCGAGGTCCTTAGACAACCTAAGAGTCTTAAATGTTTATGTAAATACGGTTCTCGGAGTACATGCTAGTTCAATAGCCATTGCATGTTTCATCCTTGTTCTACCATTGAAGCTACATACATTGTTTACTGGTTCGGTGACTGCTTCTTCTTTGCTAGTTTGTCGAGTGCTGCCATTGTATATTTCATCCTTGTAATCGTTGAAGCTAGATACATTGTTTACTGGTTCACTCGCGATTCGACTTGTGCTTCTGCATTTCATCGTTTCAGAGTAAGTTTCGATGCCATAGTTTCATTTTGTATTCCTTGTTTGCTGTTCAGTGTTTGTAGTTTGCAAGTAAGAATTTTTTCTTATTTGTAGTCGCATTTTCCTTGTATGTTTCCGGTTCCTTTTCTACTTCAGCTGCAGTTTCGTAATCGTTGGAGATACATATGTTGTTCACTAGGTTGGTGGCTTTTGCTAGTTCGTTGGTTCCTGGGTTGATGGTTTTGTTTGTTTCCCTGGGGTTTGCGCTTTGGGGCCCTGGGGTGTAGTTCGACCTCTTCATGCTTTCTCGTTGGTTTGGTCTTTGCTGGATTCTTTTCTTTGATTCGGCCTTGCAGGGTTGGGGTGCAACAACGATGGTTGGAGCTTTTCTTTTTTATTTTTTTGGGGCGCTTTACGGTGTTCATCCCCTGCACCCACCAGTCAATTTGCAATTGTGTTATTTTCCATTTTTGCAGAGGCTATTGTCTGTAATTTTGCGAGATTTTGCTGGTGCTCAAGTCCTGCCATGAAAGAAAATAGTTGCATACAAAATTGTTGGAGGATTACATGTGAAGTTATAATATCCGTTGTTTTTTTGTTGGAATAAAGCATATGTATGCAGCCTACATTTATAGACCATGTATGGTCAGATGTGTGGACATGACATGACATGACATGTTATTTCTCCTCTATATAGACTGGTGTGCGCACGATACAATTTGTGTTGTGCTTGAGATATGATATGTGCAACAAAGATTCTTCAAGATTATATTTTCATGTTTAGAAGCATGTCTGGGTAGTTTGCCATGAAAAAATGAGAACTTGTATTGTGGGCATAGCAGTCTGTGTAGAGGATAAAGAACATGGTTAAAGGGAATATCTGGATGAATTGCCAGGGAAAACCATAAATTGTTTAGTTGCGGCCTTGCAATTGCGTGATATTTTCTGCCTTGTAATATATTTTGGCCAGGGAAAAAAAATCTAGACGTTTATAGTCATGGATAGAGAAGCGCAAAGGTTCATGTTTATGCCTTTGTAAACTATTCATTGAGTCAGTTTTGTTGTATCTACATATTTCTTGTTCTCCAGTGAATACCAGCTTCCATTGATGTTCATTGAATTTTGTGGGTTCCCACATTGAAACAAATAGAGTAGCTGGAGAAAAGGAGGGAGTCTTGACTGCATCGGCTGAAGAGGATATAGAAAGGTGCATGCTTGTACTGTTGTTTCATATTGCGTTGTTTTGTATTTCATTTATGGTCTATATATGTGTTAAACTAGTTGCGTGCCTTCCTACATGGTAAGTTATCTTGGTTACATATGTTCCTTCCTGCATACTAAGCTAGTTTATGTCCGTTGTATTTGCACTGCATTGCTGCATTTAAAGAAACAAAATCGTTGGACAGGACGAAGGACTCTTTGGCGGGTAAATAGACCTTTTTCTTTTTCTTTTAGATGTATGTTTTCATACTAACTTGCCTTCATCTCGAT
>JZKD02S1023398.1:601321-613525 GCA_000966675.3 Picea glauca | reverse complement strand
GATCTAAAGAAAAATAAAGCTAGTATTGAATTCAAAAAATCGTAATTTACCTTGGTGTACCAGTTATTTGTTCTCCTGATTTTCTCAAAATCTTCTCTTTTGCATCATCAATGATCACCTTCCACTCTCTCTCTAGAATTGAGGGAGGACGCTCATACCTAGGATTTCTTGCCAAGCTTTGTCTATAAACATCCTAGGTATATTTTAAATATTCACCTGTTGCAGATGTGACCTCTTTTGTATTGAATGTGTCTACACCAAAGAGGCCTTTAAGATAATCCATAAGTTCCTTTTTGAGGTTGGAATTCTGGCAATTCCACCTCATGCGTAAGGTTGCCCCAAAAATAGACAAGACCTTGCTCTCTACGTGCCTATAAAAAAAGTTGTTTCCTACACACAAAAATATATGATCATTAATTTAAAATTAATAATCTAGACGATTTATATAAGAGGACAACATTAAATGATTAAAATATGAATTAAAACTACCTGGGAGTCTTGATTGTTTTAATGGAAGTCCATTATCATCAACCAAAAATGTGCATGGAAGGGTCCTGAAACACACCCACCACGGGCTAGGAAATTTTCGGCTTTCTTTCCTTATTAAATTCTAAGGAACCTAGCGCAGACTCTCCTTTCCCTTAAAAATCCCTCATATGACTGTGGCTATGCCTGCAGTCCTTACTGAGAAGGCACTTCTGCTATCGTGATACGGGGAGTCGTGAGGCAAGTGATCCCTTGCTCTCTTGACTTTCGAATTTCTGAAACCCGAAATTGGGTCCAAGTGCTTATCGAGATACACAGCCAGCCAGAACAAGTTTTGGTACTCTACCCTTTGAGGCTTCGCATATCAGGATTTCAAGATATGCGACGATAGGAGAACTTACCGTTAGGTGTCCCGGGTGCCGAAACACCATATCTCGTCTGCACTATTATTATTTTAGGATTTCGCACTTTGGGTTTTCGGGATCGGCGAGTGCAAGAGAACTTGCCAATTGGTATCTCGGATACCGAAATACCAAAACACCCAGTGTTATCCGTGCAAAGCCATTTCATCATTCCTCCTTTCGAGATTTCATGAGTCAGGGTTTTGAGACTGGCGAATACATGGGGCCCACACTTAGGTACCCCAGGTGCTGAAATACTAAAGTATAATAACTTCTCCACGCTCTATCTTTTTGAGATTTCGCAATTCGAGATTTCGGGACTTGCGAGTACAAGGGAAACTTACCCTTGGGTCTTCTGGGTACCAAAACATCGAAATGTCGAACCAAGTCACACTATGCCAATTCGGAATGTCGCGAGTCAGGGTTTCACATATCAAAACCTCACGATATAAGAGGTCGAAGATTCACACTTCTTAACTACCCGAGTGTCGAAAAGCCGATACACCCACTCCTCATACACTCGACCAAATTCGGGGTTTAGTAGTTCGGGATTTCGCAACTAGCGGGTACAAGGTAACTTATCCTTGGATATCCCGGTTCATGAAATACCGAATATCGATACTTACCCATGCTGGTCCAATTCAAGGTTTTGTGAATCGAAGTTTCGTGATGTGCACAGATAGGAGGTCTCGCGCCTAGATCTTCTGGGAGCCAAAACTCCGAAATACCAACTCTAAACATGTTCCACTGTTTCAGGATTTCCTCCATCGGGATTTCAGGATATGCGATGACAAGAGAACTCGCACCTGGGTTTCCCAGGAGCCGAAACTACGAAACACCAAGCTCTAAACATACTTCACTATTTTAGGATTTCCTCCATCGGGATTTCGGAATATGCAATGACAAGAGGTCTCACACCTGGGTTTCCCAGGAGCCGAAACTTTGAAACACCAAGCTCTAAACATACTTCACTATTTCGGGATTTCCTCCATCAGGATTTCAGAATATGCGACGACAAGAGGTCTCGCACCTGGGTTTCTCAAGAGCCGAAACTCCGAAACACTGAACTCTAAACATACTTCACTATTTCGGGATTTCCTCCATCAGGATTTCAAAATATGCGATGACAAGAGGTCTCGCACCTGGGTTTCCCGGGAGCTGAAACTCCGAAACAACAAACTCTCTATCATTTTAGGATTTCTCAAGTCGGGGTTTCAAGACTTACGAGTACAAGAGAAATCGCCCTTGAGTATTCTGGGTACCGAAACGCCGAAACATCACAACTCATCCATGAGCCGAAACTCCAAAACATCATAGCTTTTCCACGCTAGTCCATTTTAGGGTTTCGCTGATCGGGATTGGTGAGTACAAGGAAAACTTACTCTTAGGTGTCCCGAGTACAGAAACGTCGAAACACCGAGCTCTAAGAGGCCCACTCTCTCTCGTGCAATCTTTCCAAACTTAGGCCTTAAAGTCCTTCATCGGGTTCCTGGGCAGATTTTCACCAGATTTTATGACCAGACTGAGAGGTCTTCTTAAATCCCTGAGCTGTTAACATCTGATGATAGATAATAAGAAAATTTAGGAGTTTACCAAGGCGGTAGTTCTTTCAGGGAATTTTCCCCGTCTCTAGAATGTAAGGGAACAATCCCGAAAGGGTGTCCCTGGGGGGAAAAACTATCTAGGACAACATGAGAGGTAACTAAGGGAAACAAATCTCCCGAGAGCAGACTTGAAAACTGACTTTGTTCAAATACATCTGTATATATATGTATAAACCGAATGTGGTCATTCCAACATAAGCATGCAACCACCATTTCTGATCCAAACACCATGCAAACATTTCTACACAGAAACCAATCATAAGTGTTCAAATTATGAGCATATATTCCAAGATATTCAATGCAAGACACAATATATAAACACTTATCAGAAAACACCAGGTGATGCAACTGCTGAGAGGGGTGCTTGTTTCCACCCAACCGTAGGCTCAGCGACTCCCAACAGATTTACCACTAGCCACCCCCGAGCCAGACCACGATGATGTGAGACTGAGTCTCTGTTCGACAAAAATCAATAATGCAGGTTACTCTCCTTCTTCTCTTCTTATCAATCATTTTGTGTATTTTCCGGAGCCCTTCCGATTTCTTCCTTCTTGCGATCTCTGTCATGACTAGCCCCCCCCCTTCCACACCTCTTTCCTTCCTTTTCTTTTTCGGTGAGGTTGCATGTGGCACGAACTTCCCTGCGGTGGTCAGGTCTGAGGCCTCCACAGATGGGCGGTTCACCCCCATCCATCATTAACTCACGAGGAGTCTCTTCACCTACCAACCTGGCAAGAAATTCATTTCGGGGCCAGCGAGCCGCTCTTGATCTTCGGGCCAGTGAAGACCAAATACGGTATTGGTTTTGGTGGAAGTTAACGCCACCATTCCAGGTGCCTTCCACCACCTTTCATCAACCATCGTGGTCTCTTTTGAGCACATCCCCCTCCCAACAGTCCTGCAACATATATTCATAACATTATTTACATCCGTCGACCTTTTATACTAAGGTCCATTCAAGATCACACATTCACATCTTGAGTCCGCCATAGTTATTGGCCAATATAGTTATTTTTACACATTGGGGGAAACAGGGTGTTACAATTCCCTCCCCCTTAAACGAACATCGTCCTTGATGTTCTATCTATCAATATGACATGTATGTACAAAGGTAAACAAAATCGGATATGCCTGTTTCATGTCATCCTCCATTTCCCATGTACCCTCATCTAGGCCAAAATGTCTCCACTGCACCTTGACCTGTGCAATGGTTTAGTTCTTGAGCGAAGTTTCCTTTCTGTCCAATATGCATTGAGGTTCTGGTAGGAATTCTCCCTCCGGTTCCACCTGGATCATAGATCAGTCAATTATATGATTAGAATCATGTACATATTTCTTCAATAATGAAACATGGAAAACATTATGTGCTTTTACTGTGGGAGGAAGTGCTAGCCTAGAGGCTATAGGTCCCACTCTATCTAGAACCTCAAAGGGTCCACAATACCGAGGTGCCAACTTGGCACAAGATCCCATTTTCAGGGAACTCTTCCTAGGCCTAACTCTGAGATATACATGGTCTCCCATCTTGAACTCTCTTGGGGTTCTCTTTTGATTGGCGTAAATTTTCTGTCGATTTTGAGCGACCTTCAGGTTTTATTTTATATGAGTTGCTTCATGTTCCATTTCTTTCAACATGTCGGGTCCAAAAGAAATTCTATTTACGGGGTTACTCCAACTGACAAGAATGTTGCACGACCTACCATAGAGGACTTCGAAGGGACTAATCTTTAAGGATTCTTGGTAGCCGTTGTTGTAGGCGAATTCCACCAGTGGCAGGTAATCTTCCCACTTCTTGGGTTGATGCATTACATGCATTCTTATCATGTCTTCTAGTATTTGGTTCACTCTTTCCATCTATCCATTGGTTTGAGGGTGATAGGCAGTGCTAAACAACAACTTGGTCTCCAAACCAGCCATCAGTGATTTCCAAACGTTGGAAGTTAATTTCATGTCTCTGTCAGACACGATCTCTTTCGACATACCATGCAGTCTGAATATCTCTTTCATGAATACCTGAGCGATGTCTATTGCATTGCAAGTCGACTTGATGGGGATGAAATGAGAAGACTTGCTCAATTTATCCACCACTATCATGATGGCGTCATTCTATTTGGTAGAGGTTGGTAATCCAGTGATGAAATCTATGGAGATGGTTTCCCATTTCCATTCTGGGATTGGTAAAGGTTGCAATAATCCTGCTGGGTGTCGGTGTTCTACTTTAACCTACTGGCACTCTATGCATTTGGATAAGTACTCGGCTATGTCTTTCTTCAACCCAGGCTGGTAGAATTGTTTCATGGTGCCCGTGATCATCTTCTAGTATCCTGGATGACCAATATAATGTCTTTTATGTAGTTCATCCATTATGAACCTCTTCAAATCATCACAATCTAGAATGTACAATCTGCTTCGGTAAGTGAGAATACCTCCTTCCCTCATCTGGTAGCCTCCATACTTTATCCCTGTGGGTTCTTGCTACAGGTACGAGGTCACGGTCTAGAAGAATGTGTCTATCTCTTTTTCATTTCTTACTCTTTTTTTGACATCCGTCTCGCAGGTACTCACCGTGGCTAGGTGAATTGTTTTCATGCTTCTGCTAAGGGCATCAGCCACCCTATTTTCCTTTCCTTTAATGTGTTTGATTTCGAGGTCAAACTCACTAAGGAGGGCCATCCACCTAGCTTGCTTGGCATTAAGCTTCGATTGGTCAAATAAATATCGCAATCCACAGTGATCTGTCATAAGTACAAATTTCCTTCCTAGGAGGTAATGCCTCCACATTTTTAAAGCATGCACTATAGCAGCCAACTCTAGATCATGGGTTACATAGTTGACTTCGTGCTCATTCAATTTTCGGGACTCATAGCAGACCACACTTCCTCCCTGCATAAGGAATCCTCAGAGCCCTTCCTTATAGGCATCTGTGCACATGAGGAAGTCAGCTTTGGGATTGACGATCTTCAACATGGGTGTGTGGGTCAATAGATGTTTCAAGGTTTGAAATCTTTCCTCACATTTTTGTGTCCATGTGAATTTTGTCCCCTTTTTCTGGAGGGAAATGACTGGACAACCAATCTTGGAGAATCCTTTTATAAATCTCCTATAGTATCTCGCTAATCCCATAAAGGATCTAATATCTGAAACATCCTTCAGGGTAGGCCATTCCATGATAGACTTGATTTTGTCAGGGTCTACTGCTACTCCTGCTTCAGATAGGACATGGCCCAAGTAATGTATTTTCTTCTGGAAGAATTCACATTTGTTGAATTTGGCATAGAGCTGATGTTCTCTTAGCACTTGCAGCACAAGCCTAAGATGCTCTTCATGCTCTTCTCCATTCTTGGAGTAAATTAATATATCATCAATAAAACTAGCACAAATTTGTCTAGGAATTTGCTGAGTACATTGTTCATCAAGCACATGAAAGTGGCAGGGGCATTGGTTAACCCGAATGGCACTACCACAAACTCATAGTGACCATACCTCATCTAGAAGGCAGTTTTATGGATGTCTTCACCCTTGATTCGAACTTGATGGTATCTTGTCCTCAAGTCAATCTTTGAGAAAATAGATGCACCCCCCAATTGATTGAACAGGTCATCGATCCTGGGCAAGGGTTACTTGTTCTTTATAGTTACCTTATTGAGTTATCTATAATCTACGCATAGTCTAAGGGTACCATCCTTCTTTTTCACAAACAGGACTGGTGCTCCCCATGGAGACACGCTAGGTCAGATATAGCCCTTATTCATCATTTCTCTCAATTGCAATTTGAGTTCAACTACTTTAGGTGTGCTCATCCGGTAGGGTGTCCTAGACACCGGCACCGCTCCCGGTGCAAGTTCTATCAAGAAGTCAATGTCCCTTCTTGAAGGTAGACCTGGTACCTCTTCCGGAAATACATCTCTATATTCTCTCAGGGTAGGGTGGTCTTCGAGGCTTGGTTTGTCGTCTTCAATTGTTTTCAACACCTGTATTGCATATAGGGGACATGCTTTTTGGCAATACCTTCTCATTTGTAGAGCTGATATTTGTCTCACCAAGACAGGTTTTTGGATCCCTTGAAGGGTTATCCTTTTTCCTTCTTTACTTACACATTCTAAGGTTTTATGGTAATAGTCCAATCTGGCTTTATGGGCGACTAGCTAGTCAATACTAATCAACAGATCATACGACCCCAGGGGTAATATGTTAAGGGTTGCTTGGGTGGGGAATTCACCCAACATTAATTGGCAGGCTGGTATGACCTTTGCTACCCTTCTTTTGGTGCTAGTGGCTAACTGTACCAACCATGGCTTGGTAGGTTCATGTGGATGTAGTTTACACTTATCAACAGTCTTAGGGGCTATATAACTCAAGTTTGAACTGGGGTCAATCAGAATAGACACTAGATGATTGGAAATCATACCTTCTATTTCCACCACTGAAGCTTGGTGGTCAGCTTGGTTATTATCCAAGGCTGCATAAATTTGTGGCACACTCCTGGTCACATCATTGACGATGGTAGCTTCCTGGATGTTGTAAATTCTCTGACTATTTTGTTGTCGGTGTGGACAGTCTCTCAGTAGATGTTCTTCTCCGCAACCCCAACATTTCAAAGGTTCTCTTTTTGGGTTATCATTCTTTACTGGGGAAGATCTAGAAAGTTTATTTCCACTCAAGGAGGGAAAGTTCTGCTGGTGTACACGTCGAGCTGGGAAGCTCATCCTTGAGTTCTTTTTATAGTCCTTAAATATTGGGGATTTAAACCCCTTTTTCTAGAATCCTGTACTATTCTTCTTCTTCCAGCCTTCGCGAGGTCCTATCCGATGCCCAAGTTGTTCATAACAATATCTTGCCTCTCAGATAGTATCCTCTGGGGTCTTTGGTTCATCAAATTCAATACTGTTCTGATAGTCCTTAGGTAGTCCACTGATGAATCGTTGCACCTTTGCCTTTTCTTATTTTATGTAGGGTACACACCTCAGCAACTCGAGGAATCTGATGATATATTCCTCTATGGTGAGTTGCCCCAACTTGAGTTCATAGAATTCTTTAGTCTTTTCATCGAAGTATTTCTCGGAAAGATATTTCTTCCTGAAGTATTTCTCAAACCGTTCCCAAGACAGGTCTTCTTCGTGAGTCCCATTTACATTCTTAAGGTCTTCCCACCAAATGGAAGCCTTCCCATTCAAGTTGAAGGTGGCTACTCGAGCCTTCATATTTTCTGAGAAGTCATGGACTCTGAAATACTTCTTTAGTCCAAGTAGTCAGGCCTCTGCTTCCTCTCCCTTCTTTATTTCACCGTCGAAGGAGGGTGGTTTGGACTTCTTGAACTCTTCGAGATTATGACTCTTGGAAAGTTTCTGATTCTTTCATTTTCTTCAGGAATAAGAACTAGTTCTACTGCTAGAAGATCCCTCCAAACCGCCAGCTTCCTTCCCAGAGGAATCATCTGCCGCTTGTTCTTTACCTCTGGGATGGACCTTTCTCGAGGTGCTCCTCTCAGTGTGGCCACTGATATGACCATGTTTTTGTACCTCAGGTTCATGCTGCATTTGTCTTTGTAGGTCGGATAAGCTCTGCAGTAAAACTGTGTTAACTTATGTTTGCTTCTCTTGTTCTTTCATCATCCTCTCATTGTCAGCCTTGCAGCTTTGTAATTCGACCATGAGGCTCCTCACAGTCTTGGATAGATCTAGAGGGGTCCCTACTGCCCTCCTTTCATCAAACTCTTCATCTCTATTGTGGGAGCCTTCCCCCACCTCTTGGTGAGTCACCATTCTATACGTCTACAATTTCCCGCGGTTGATCTTCTGCTTGTGTGCAACAAGAAAAACGTTGGTTGTTAGTCAATGTTTATATTCATTTATAACCAGTACTTAATTCATATTTTTCTCATGCACACACACAATAGGAGTTGTCATTCTTAACTTTGACTTTTAATTGAGGGGGTCAAGATAAGGAGTTACTCCTTTTAGCAGTACTCCGAATGGAGTCTCTGCGCAACCCGTTCATGAGCCCAAGCAGGCCAAGTGTTGTAACCATGCTCTGATACCAATTTGAAACACACCCACCACGAGCTAGGAAATTTTTTACTTTCTTTCCTTATTAAATTCTAAGGAACCTAGCGCAGACTCTCCTTTCCCTTAAAAATCCCTCATATGACAGTGGCTATGCCCGTAGTCCTTAATGAGAAGACACTTCTGCTATTGTGATATGGGGAGTCATGAGGCAAGTGATCCCTTTCCCTCTTGACTTTCGAATAGCCGAAACCCGAAACTGGGTCCAAGTGCTTATCGAGATACACAGCCAACCAGAACAAGTTTTGGTACTCTACCCTTCGGGGCTTCGCATATCAGGATTATGGGATATGCGATGACAGGAGAACTTACCGTTAGGTTTCCCGGGTGCCAAAACACCATATCTTGTCCACACTATTATTATTTCAGGATTTTTCACTTCGGGTTTTCGGGACTGGCGAGTGCAAGAGAACTTGTCAATCGGTATGTCGGGTACCGAAATACCAAAACACCCAGTGTTATCCGTTCTAAGCCATTTCGACATTCCTCCTTTCGGGATTTCTCAAGTCGGGGTTTCGAGATAGGAGAATACATGGGGCCCGCACTTAGGTACCCTGGGTGTCGAAATACTGAAGTATAATAACTTTTCCAGGCTCCATCCTTTCAGGATTTCGCAAGTCAGGATTTCAGGACTTGTGAGTACAAGGGAAACTTACCCTTGGGTCTTCCGGGTACCGAAACGTCGAAATGTCGAACCAAGTCACACAATGCCAATTCAGGATGCCACGAGTCTGGGTTTCTCATATCAGAACCTCGCGATATAAGAGGTCAAAGATTCACACTCCTTAACTACCCGAGTGACGAAAAGCCGATACACCCGCTCCTCATACACTCGACCAAATTCGGGGTTTCGTAGTACGGGATTTCACAACTAGCAGGTACAAGGTAACGTATCCTTGGATATCCCGGTTCTTGAAATACAAAACATTGATACTTACCCATGCTGGTCCAATTTGGGATTTCGCGAGTCAGAGTTTCGTGATGTGCGCAGACAGAAGGTCTCGCGCCTAGATCTTCCGAGAGCCAAAACTTCGAAATACCAACTCTAAACATGTTCCACTGTTTCAGGATTTCCTCCATCGGGATTTCGGGATATGCAATGACAAGAGGTCTCACACCTGGGTTTCCTGGGAGCCGAAACTCCGAAACACCAAGCTCTAAACATACTTCACTATTTCGGGATTTCCTCCATCAGGATTTTGGAATATGCGACAACAAGAGGTCTCACACCTGGGTTTCCTGGGAGCTGAAACTCCGAAACACCAAGCCCTAAACATACTTCATTATTTCAGGATTTCCTCCATCGAGATTTTGGAATATGAGACGACAAGAGGTCTTGCACCTGGGTTTCCTGGGAGCTGAAACTTCGAAACACTGAACTCTAAACATACTTCACTGTTTCAGGATTTCCTCCATCGGGATTTTGAAATATGCGACGACAAGAGGTCTCGCACTTGGGTTTCTCGGGAGCTGAAACTCCAAAACACCAAACTCTCTATCATTTCGGGAATTCGCAATTCGGGGTTTCGAGACTTACGAGTACAAGAGAAATCACCCTTGGGTATTCTGGGTGCCGAAATGCCAAAACATCACAACTCATCCATGATCCAAAACTCCGAAACATCATAACTTTTCCACGCTAGTCCATTTCAGGGTTTCATTGATCAAGATTTCGGGATTAGTGAGTACAAGGAAAACTTAATCTTAGGTATCCTGGGTACCGAAACACCGAAACAACGAGCTCTAAGAGGCCCACTCTCTCTCGTGCAATGTTTCCAAACTTAGGCCTTAAAGTCCTTCATCGGGTTCCTGGGCAGATTTTGACCAGGTTTTATAACCAGACTGAGAGGTCTTCTTAAATCCCTGAGCTGTTAATGTCTGATGATAGATAACAAGCAAATTTAGGAGTTTACCAAGGCGGTAGTCCTTTCAAGGAATTTTCCCCGACTCTAGAATGTAAGGGAACGATCCCGAAAGGGTGTCCTTGGGGGGAAAAACTATCTAGGACAGCATGAGAGGTAATTAAGGGAAGCAAATCTCCCGAGAGCAGACTTGAAAACTGACTTCGTTCAAATACATCTGTATCTATATGTATAAACTGAATGTGGTCATTCCAACATAAGCATGCAACCACCATTTTCGATCCAAACACCATGCATACATTTCTACACAGAAACCAATCATAAGTGTTCAAATTATGAGCATATATTCCAAGATATTCAATGCAAGACACAAGATATAAACACTTATCAGAAAACACCAGGTGATGCAATTGCTGAGAGGGGTGCTCGTTTCCACCCAACCATAGGCTCAACGACTCCCAACGGATTTACCACTAGCCACCCCCGAGCTAGACCACGATGCTGTGAGACTGAGTCTCTGTTCGTCAGAAATTGAGAACAAAGGTTACTCTCCTTCTTCTCTGCTTATCAATCACTCTGTGTATTTTCCAGAGCCCTTTCGATTTCTTCCTTCTTGCGATCTCTGTCACGACTACCCCCCCCTTCCACACCTCTTTCCTGCCTTTTCTTTTCCGGTGAGGTTGCCTATGGCATGAAATTCCTCGCGGTGGTTAGGTCTGAGGCCTCCATGGATGGGCAGTTCACCCCCATCCCTCATTAACTCATGAGGAGCCTCTTCACCTACGAACCTAGCGAGAAATTCATTTTGGGTCCAGCAAGCCGCTCTTGATCTTCGGGTCAGTGAAGACCAAATATGGTATTGGTTTCGGTGGAAGTTAACGCCACCATTTTAGGTGCCTTCCACCACCTTTCATCAGCCATCGTGGTCTCTTTTCAACACATCCCCCTCCCAACAGTCCTGCAACATATAGTCATAACATTATTTACATTCGTCAACCTTTTATACTAAGGTCCATTCAAGATCACACATTCAAATCTTGAGTCCGCCATAGTTCTTGGCCAATATAGTTATTTTTATAGACTGGGGGAAAAAGGGTGTTACAGGTCCCCATGCTTGTCACACGTCTAGATCCAAGAAATGCAACCATCTCAACCACATCACTATGATCCTCATCTCTACCACCCTCTCTAGACTTTGATCGAGGTCTGGATGCATGTCAATGCATGTCATTTCTCCTATTTAAATGAGGTGTGGAAGATGGAGAAGTAAATAGTGCTCTAGCAGTTGTATGACTGCCCACATCAGGACTCTGTAGCATCTCTGTAGCGCCACTACTACCAACCCCATGCTGAACAGGCTCCAAATATTCCTTTATAAAAAATAAAATGTTTTTTCGTGAGATAATGTAAAATTTAAAGAACAAAGTATCATAATTGAACATATGAGTGCATTAAACCAAAAAATAAAATAAAAATGATGGTTATTACTTTATATGTGTTAAGTTGTGACATAAGGAGCTTGATCCTTTCTTTGACGTCCGAAGTTTGTTCTGGACGATCTAACAAGATAAATAGTTCCTTGTTAGCTTTAATGATATTTTTTTATAATGAGAGCATCGGATCAGCGCAAGAATAAAACCCCTCCTCATCGGCGGAATCATGATCCACATGGTATGCTGACTACATATAATTTCAGCAAAAACAATGTTATTTCAATAAAATTATATAAGAAAATAATAAAAACAACGTAAAATGAAAGTGGAAATTGATAATCATTTACATGTTCTGT
>JZKD02S1023398.1:572025-583632 GCA_000966675.3 Picea glauca | reverse complement strand
ATCAAATACGGTAAAATAAATTCAATGATTAAAATAAACATTCAAAACATTACACGATCTACGATACATTATGAAATTAAGTACCTTGATGATTTCTATTATATTCCAACCTCCAGAGGTGAGGTGTCATTCTTCGTGGTTTTAAACCAGTATCTTCTTTCCCATTGAAAATATGTTTCTCAGTAGTACGATACCTATGGTTCTTAGGAAGAAGGTGCCTATACTCATCAAACACCATCTTTCCTAAACATTTTGAATGACAATACTTCATCTTAGGGCCACAAAATGGACATGCAAATTTACCCTTTGTTTGAAGGCCTGCAACAAATGGATTAATGTCAATTATACGATGAGATTATTTAAAAAGTAAACATACACCATGATAACATTAAAATATTGTATAGTATTAAAGAGCAATATTAGAATGCTTATACATACCACAAAAATGTGTTAGTCCAGGGGCATCATTAATTGTCCATAAAAGTATTCCATGGAATTTAATTTTCTTCTCCCCGATTGGTTTACATATGTCGTACATTGTGATGTCAGCCCATAACTTTAGTAGCTCGTCGATAAGAGGCTCGATATATACATTCATATATTTAACCTGGTAGTTACCTAATTGTCACATACCCACTATGAGAATCGAATTTTTCGTTGATTTCTCAATGATCAGACCCCCGAAATGTCTACGGAAGTCTAGCGTAAGCTAGCTCTTCCCTCGTCTGTTCCCATAGGATCGCGGGTCATGACCACAAGTCGAAAAAATATGGTGTCCTTTCTCTCTTCGCGACTCAGCGCTACCAGGGCATCGAGTCTTTCGACTTTGCAAACCCTGACACAACGAAGCGCCAAACCCCGAAAGGGTTGGCGATACAAGTTTCCTATTTGGGTCTTGTCCTCGTGACCACGCGCTTAAATCGGCAAAGCCCTTACCGGCCTTTAGTGATTCAAGAAATCATGATTCATGACTTCTTCCTTTCCCATTCAAATCCACGAAAACCACGAAGTCTCCCAAGTTTCCCTCCAAAGGGAGATCAACAGCTGTAAGCCTCCCCTGATCCGACGGTATGGATCCTTTCGGGGTTTCGGTACTCGAGAGTTTGAAATGCAACGAATCCAAGACTCTTTATCATTTAAATCTCCAAATTCCGATATGGAAGTTCATGTAAGAGATCGACGGCTCTTAAGAGTATGGATCCAACGCTCCACGGGATTTCGGGACTTCTCCCAAATCTCTGACTGCTCACCATGCGTCTCCTCTGATGGACGGTCTAGATTCTTTCGGTACTTCCCCTCTCCACTACAACACGTAAATGGATTTCGGGCATAGGGATTTCGTGAATCACAGAGGCAAGGTTTTCTAGCCCTCTAGTTTCCCGGATGTCGAAATGTCGAAACGTCGACCGGCAACCACGTGTCCCTTCGATGGATGGCAGTGGCCTTTAGCCAAGATCAACGGTCGTGATCTTTTAAAGATGATCAATGGTCATGATCAAATCCCATATTTCCTTAACCTCATTCACACCTCACGATATTTTGGGTTTTCGGTGATCGGGGTTTCGCGACTTGTGAAGACAAGAGATTCTTGCCCTTTGGTTTCCCAGGTGCCGAAACACTGAAATGTCGATCGACAACCACATGTCCCTCCGATAGATGGTTGTAACCTTCACCCATGATCAACCGTTATGATCTTTTCAGGATGATCAACGGTCATGGTTAAATCCTGCCTTTCTCAAACTTATTCACACTTAAACCAATTCGGGGTTTCAGCAATCGGGATTTCGTGACTCGTGAAGACAAGGGTTCTTTCCCTTTTGTTTCCTGGGTGACGAAACACCAAAGCACTTACCAGTAGCCACGTGTACTCTATAGATGGACGGTCCAGGTACTTCCATGGACCATGGGATCTACGGTCCCGATTCCTTCATCTCTTGCAAGGGAAAAAGGGGTCGTGGCATTAATGCATGCGTCTCTTCCTCAAATCTAATGATCCTTACAGACCCTGGGATAATACGAAGGGATCATGTTCGTGCATTGCTTGCAAAGTTGGAGAGGGGTCGAGGAAATATCATCCACGTATCCTCCCTTGGATGGACGGTCCTCATTGTTTCGTGATTTCGTGACTTGCGACCCCCAATGATGCAAATCCTTTGTCAACTCGAATCCCCAGTATCTGAAATACCGATGGACTTTCGATCTTCACCACGTGTCCTTCACGGATGGACGGTCTAGATCTATATCGGGATTTTCACCATGAAGTGTCCCAATCTCTTGTCATTAGGACTCCCGAAATCTCGAACTCCGAATCCCCAATACTGACTCCTCTCTCAGGACTTTTGCCCCTGTTCATGAGGGCTTAACCCTCATGCATCTCCTAACAGATCCAACGGCTATGGGGTTTTCTAACTAAGATCTGACGGCTCAGATCTATCCCATGTCATCCACTCTCCCCCCTACTCTCTAGACGTGGAAAAACCAACGGTCCAGATACTGCCACAGTCCTTGGGGATCTACGGTCAAGATTTCCTCGCTACTCATGAAGATAAAAGAAAAGGGGTAAGGCATGTAACACCCTTGTTTCTTCTGCCAATCTAACAGTCATGAATGATCGCAGATATTTCAATGGGATCTCATCCGTCAATCGATACTTATCCCTACACTGCTACTTCGAGATTTCAAGAGGATCATTCTTCCACGTACAGGATTGCTAAGACTTGCGCATTCAGGTCCTTTTTCCAGGTTCTTGGTAAAATTTTCCAAGAAGGGTATCTATGTGGAGAGTTCTTTTCCGAGGCATTCCTGGAGACAGGTAAGGGGAAACAAAATTCTGAGAATGGACTGGAAGTCTCACTTGGTTCAACTTTCGCATAATTAAATTTATCTATCAACATAAGCCATGCATGGTTTCTTTGTTACAAGCATACATCTACCCTTTCTTATCAAAACACTGCACAAACAGTCTTATACTGTAATCATTCACAATTTCACAGTTTATGAGCATATATGTCAGCATATGAATTTCAAGTTGCAAGATGTAAAACACTTATCAGAAATAACACCAGAAGTGAGTGCAACTGCTGAGAGGGGTGCTCGTTTCCACCCAACCTTAGGCTCAGTTTTTCCGATAGGATTTACAACTGGACACCCCCGAGCTGAGACCACGATGTTGCGAGACTATGTCTCGGTTTGCCAATGATTGAGAACGAGGGTTACTCTCCCCCCTTCTCTACTATCACTCACTCTGCATATCTGCAGAGTTCTCTTCCTCCCCTCGCATCTGCCCCCAATCACTTCTCCCTCATTCCTTATCCTCTTGAGAGGTTGTGTTTGGTGTGATTTCCCTCGCACTGGTTAGGCTTGACGGCTCTACGGAGGGGCGGTTCACCCCCCCATCCATCATTAATTCCTGAGGAGCCATCTACTTACTAGCTTGCGAGACATTTAATTCAGGGCCAGGGAGCCGCTCTTGGTTCTCCGGGCCAGTGAAGGCCAAATACAGTATTGTTCTCAGTGGAAGTTAATGCCACCATTCTAGGTGCCTTCCACCACCTTTATCCAGCCATTGTGGTTTCTTTTTCAGCATATCCCCTCTCAACAGTCCTGCAATATATATATATATATATTCATAATATTATTCACATTCATCGACCTTTTCCACAAGGTCCATTCACATCACACATTCACATTTCTGAGTTTGCCACAGTTCTTGGCCAGTCCAGTTATTTTTACAAACTGGGGGAAACATGGTGTTACAATTCCCTCCCCCTTAAAGGAACATCATCTTCGATGTTCTTATCTATTAACATGAAATACATGTACATAAGTAAACAAAATTGGATATGCCTGTTTCATGGCATCCTACATTTCCCATGTAGCCTCATCTGGGCTAAAATGTTTCCACTGCACCTTGACCTATGCAATGGTTCAGTTCCAGAGTAGGGTTTCCTTTCTGCCCAGTGTGCATTGGGGTTCTGGTAGAAATTCTCCCTCCGGTTCCACTTGGATCACAGACCAGTCAATTATATGGTTAACATCATGTACATATTTCTTCAATAATGAAACATGAAAAACATTATGTGCTTTTACTATGGGAGGAAGTGCTAGCCTATAGGCTATAGGTCCCACTCTATCTAGAACCTCAAAGGGTCCACAATACCAAGGTGCCAACTTGGAACAAGCTCCCATTTTTAGGGAACTCTTCCTGGGCCTAACTCTGACATATACATGATCTCCCGCTTTGAACTCTCTTGGAGTTCTCTTTTGGTCGGCATAACTTTTCTGTCGGTTTTGAGCGACCTTTAGGTTTTGTTTTATCTGAGTCACCTGTTGTTCCATTTCTTTCAACATGTCGGGTCCAAAAGAAATCTTGTTTATGGGATTACTCCAACTGACTGGAGTATTACACGATCTACCATAGAGGACTTCGAAGGGACTCACCTTTAAGGATGCTTGGTAGTCGTTGTTGTAGGCGAATTCTACCAGTGGCAGGTAGTCTTCCCACTTCTTGGGTTGATGCATTACATGCATTCTTAGAATATCTTCAAGTACTTGGTTCACGCTTTCTATCTATCCGTCAGTTTGAGGGTGATAGGTGCTGCTAAACAACAATTTGGTCTCTAAACCAACCATCAATGATTTCCAGAAGTTAGAGGTAAATTTTGTATCTCTGTCAGACACGATCTCTTTCGGCATACCATGCAATCTCAATATCTCCTTCATGAACACTTGGGTGATATCGATTACTTTGCAGGTTGATTTGACAGGGATGAAATGAGCAAACTTGCTCAATTTATCCACCACTACCATAATGGCATTGTTTTGTTTGGTTGAGGTTGGTAATCCAGTGATGAAATCCATGGAGACGGTTTCCCATTTCCATTCTGGGATTGGTAAAGGTTGCAATAATCCTACTGGGTGTTGATGTTCTGCTTTAACCTGCTGGCACTCTATGCATTTGGCTAAGTACTCGGCTATGTCTTTCTTCATTCCAGGCCAATAAAATTGTCTCCTGGTGGCAGTGATCATTTTCTGGTATCCTGGATGACCGGAATAGGGTCTTTTATGTAGTTCATCCAGTATGAACCTCTTCAAGTCATCACAATTTGGAATATACAGTCTATTTATCTAAGTGAGAAGACCTCCTTCAGTCATTTGGTAGCCTTCATATTTTACTCCGGTGGGTTCTTGTTGTAGGTACATGGCCAAGGTTTGGATGAAGGAATATGTTTCTTGTGCGTTTCTGATTCTTTCCTTGACTTCTGTCTCATAGGTGCTCACCGCTGCCAAGTGAATTGTTTTCATACTTCTGCTAAGGGCATCGGCCACCCTATTTTCCTTTCCTTTAATGTGTTTGATTTCGAAATCAAACTAGCTAAGGAGGGCCATCCACCTAGATTGTCTAGAATTGAGCTTTGGTTAATCAAACAGGTATCGCAATCCATAATGATCTGTCATAAGTACAAATTTTCTTCCCAGGAGGTAATGCCTCCACATTTTCAAGGCATGCACTATAGCAGCCAGTTCTAGATCATGGGTCACATAGTTGGCTTCATGCTCGTTCAATTTTTGGGATTCATAGCAGATCACACTTCCTTCCTGCATAAGGACTCTTCTGAGCCATTTCTTACAGGCATCTGTGCACACGAGGAAGTCAGCTTCTGGATCGGCGATCTTTAGTACGGGTGCATGGGTTAGTAGATGTTTTAGAGTTTGAAATCTTTCTTCGCATTTCTGTGTCCACAGGAATTTTGTCCCCTTCTTTTGGAGGGCAGTGATTAGACAACCAATCTTGGAGAATCCTTTAATAAATCTCCTATAGTATCCTGCTAATCCTATAAAGGATCTAATATCTGAAACATCCTTCGGGGTAGGCCATTCCATGATAGACCTGATTTTGTCAGGGTCTACCGCTACTCCTTCTTTGGAGAGAACATGGCCTAAGTAATGTATTTCCTTTTGGAAGAATTCACATTTGCTAAATTTGGCATAGAGCTGATGTTCTCTTAGCACTTGCAGCACAATTCTAATATGCTCTTCATTCTCTTTTCTATTCTTAGAGTAGATTAATATTTCATCAATAAAAACTAGCACAAATTTATCTAGAAATTTACTGAGTACATTGTTCATTAAGCACATAAAAGTGGCAGGGGCATTGGTTAACCCAAATGGCACTACCACAAACTCATAGTGACCATACCGTGTCTGGAAGGCAGTTTTATGGATGTCTTCATCCTTGATTTGGACTTGATGGTATCTCGACCTCAAGTCGATCTTTGAGAAAATAGATGCGTCTCCCAATTGATCAAACAGATCATTGATCCTGGGCAAAGGGTACTTGTTATTTATGGTTACCTTATTGAGTTGTCTATAATCTATACACAGTCTAAGGGTGTTGTCCTTCTTTCTCACAAACAAGACCGGTGCTCCCCATGAAGACATGCTGGGTCGAATATAGCCTTTATCCATCATTTCTTTTAATTGCAGTTTGAGTTCAACTAACTTGGGTGTGCTCATCAGGTAGGGTGTCGTAGACATCGGCACCACTCTTGGTGCAAGTTCTATCGAGAAGTCTATGTCCCTCCTTGGAGTTTGACTTGATACCTCTTCCAAAAACAAATCTCTGTATTCCCTCAGGATAGGGTAATCGTCAGGGATTGGTTTATCACCTTCGATTGTTTTCAACACCTGTATTGCATATAGGGGAAATACCTTTCGGCAATACTTTCTCATTTGTAGGGTTGATATTTTTCTCACTGAGATGGGTTTTCGGATCCCTTGAAGGGTTATTCTTCTCCCTTCTTTACTTACACACTCTAAGGTTTTATGGTAATAGTCTAGTCTGGCTTTATGGGCGGCTAGCCAGTCCATACCGATCAACAGATCATATTATCCCAGGGGTAACATGTTAAGGGTTGCTTGGGTGGGGAATTCACCCAACATTAATTGGCAGGCTGGTATAACCTCTGCTATGTTCCTTTTCGTGCCAGTGGCTAACTGTACCAACCATGGCTTGGTATGTTTTTGTGGTTGTAGTTTACACTTATCAACAGCTTTAGGGGCTATATAACTCAAATTTGAACCAGGGTCAATCAAAATAGACACTAGATGGTTGAAAATCATACCTTATATTTCCACTAGTGAAGCTTGATGTTCGGCTTGGTTATTATCCAAGGCTGCATAAATTTGTGGCACACTCCTAGCCACATCATTGACGGTAGTAGTTTCTTGGATGTTATAAATCCTCCGACTATTCTGTTGTCGGTGTGGACGGTCTCTCAGGAGATGTTCCTCTCTGCAACCCCAACATTTTAGAGGTTCTCTCTTGGTGTTATCCACCTTCACTGGTATAGGTCCAGAAGTTTTATTTCCTCCCGATGAGGGAAAGTTCTGCTGGTGTACACTCCGGGCTGGAAAGTTCATTCTTGGGTTCTTCTTGTAGTTCTTAAATCCTGGGGATTTGATCCCCTTTTTATGAAATCTTGAACTATTCTTCGATTTCCATCCTTCACGAGGTTCTGCTCGATGCCCAAACTGTTCATGACAATAGGTTGCCTTTCGAATGGTGCCTTCTAGGGTATCTGGCTCATCAAATTCAATTCTGTTTCGATATTCCTCGGGTAGCCCACTGATGAAGTGTTGCACCTTTTCCTTTTATGATTTTATATAAGGTACATACCTCAACAAGTCGAAGAATATGTTAACATATTCTTCTATAGTAAGTTGTCTCAGTTTGAGTTCATAAAACTCTTTAGTCTTTTCATCGAAATATTTTTCTGACAAATACTTCTTCCGGAAGTACTTCTCAAATTGTTTCCAAGACAGGTCCTCTTCGCGAACCCCTTTCACATTCTTAAGGTCTTCCCACCAAATGGAAGCTCATCTGGTCAAGTTGAAGATGGCCACTCGGGCCTTTATATTTTCTGAAAAGTCACGGACTATGAAATACTTCTTTAGTCCAAGCAGCTAGGCCTATGCTTCCTCTCCCTTCTTTATTTCACCATCGAAGGAGGGTGGTTTGGCCTTTCTGAATTCTTCAAATTTTCGACCTTTGGAAGACTTTTTCTTCTTCTATTTTCTTTGGGGATAGGAACTGGTTCTACTGCTAGAAGAGCCCTCTGAATCGCCAGCTTCCTTCTCAGAGGAATCCTCTGACACTTGTCCTTTATCTCTGGGGTGGACCTTTTTCGAGGTGCTCCTCTCAGTGTGGCCACTGATATAACCATGTTTTTGAGTTTCAGGTTCATGCTACATTTGTCTTTGTAGATCGAATAAAATCTACAGTAAAACTATGTTAATTTCTTTTTGTTTTTCTTGTTCTTTCATCATCCTTTCATTGTCAGCCTTGCAGCTTTGTAATTCGACCATGAGACTCCTCACAGTCTCGGCTAGATCTGGAGGGGTCCATACTACCCTTCTTTCATCAGACTCTTCGTCTCTATTGTGGGAGCCCTCTCCCACTTCATGGTGGGTCACCATACTATGTGTTGATAATTTCCCGCAGTTGATCTTCCGCTTGTGTGCAAAGACAAACGCTATTTGTTAGTCAATAGTTAGATACATTTTTATAACCCGCGCAACATTCATATTTCTATCACATGCATACACAGTCGGGTTTTCATTTTGGACTTTGACCTTTTTGAACTAAGAGGGTTAAGATAGAGTTACTCTTTTTAAAAGTGTTCCAAATGGAGCTTCTGCGCAACTCGTTCATGAGCCCAAGCAGGTCGAGTGTTGTAACCATGCTCTAATACCAATTTGTCACATACTCACTATGAGAATCAAAATTTTCATCGATTTCTCAATGATCAGACCCCCGAAATGTCTACGGAAGTCTAGCGTAAGCTAGCTCTTCCCTTGTCTGTTCCCATAGGGTCGTGGGTCACAACCACAGGTCGAACAAATATGGCATCCTTTCTCTCTTTGCGACTCAACGCTACCAGGGCATCGAGTCTTTCGACTCTGCAAACCCCGACACATCGAAGCACCGAACCCTGAAAGGGCTGGCGAGTACAAGTTTCTTGTTTGGGTCTTGTCCTCGTGACCACACACTTAAACCGGCAAAGCCCTTACCGGCCTTTCATGATTCGGGAAATCACGATGCATGACTTCTTCCTTTCCCATTCAAATCCCCGAAAACCACGAAGTCTCCCAAGTTTCCCTCCAAAGGGAGATCAATGGTTGTAAGCCTCCCTTGATCCGACGGTATGGATCCTTTCGGGGTTTTGGTACTCAGGAGTTTGAAATGCAATGACTCCAAGACTCTTTATCATTTAAATCTCCAAATTCCGATATGGAATTTCGTGTAAGAGATCGACGGCTCTTAAGAGTGTGGATCCAATGGTCCACGGGATTTCGGGACTTTTCCCAAATCTCAAACCACTCACCATGCGTCTCCTCTGATGGACAGTCCAAATTCTTTCGATACTTCCCCTCTCCACTACAGTGCATATCAGGATTTTGGGCATTAGGATTTCGCGAATCACGGGGGCAAGGTTTTCTAGCCCTCTGATTTCCCGTATGCCGAAACGCTGAAACGTTGATCGACAGCCACGTGTCCCTCCAATGGATGACGACGGCCTTCAGCCAAGATCAATGGTCGTGATATTTTCAGGATGATCAACGGTCACGATAAAATACTGGCTTTCCTTAACCTCATTCACACCTCACGCTATTTTGAGTTTTTGGTGATCGGGGTTTCACGACTTGCAAAGACAAGGGATTCTTGCCCTTTGGTTTCCCGGGTGCTGAAACACCGAAATGTCGATCGGCATCCACATGTCCCTCTGATAGACGGCTGCGACCTTCACCCACGATCAACCGTTATGATATTTTAAGGATGATCAACGGTCACGGTTAAATCTTGCCTTTCTCAAACTTATTCACACTTAAACCGATTCGAGGTTTGGGTAATCGGGATTTCACAACTCGCGAAAACAAGGGTTCTTGCCCTTTTGTTTCCCGAGTGCTGAAACATCGAAGTGCTTACCAGCAGCCATGTGTACTCTATAGATGTACGGTCCAGGCACTTCCATGGACCATGGGATCTACGGTCCCGATTCCTTCATCTCTTGCAAGGCAAAAAGGGGTCGTGGAATTAATGTCGGCATCTCTTCCTCAAATATAACGGTCATTACAGACCCTACGATCCTCCGAAGGGATCATGTTCGTGCATTGCTTGCAAAGGTGGAGAGGGGTCGAGGAAATATCATCCACTTATCCTCCCTCGGATGGAAGGTCCTTGTTGTTTCATGATTTTGTGACTTGCGACCCCCAGTGACGCAAATACTTTGTCAACTTGAATCCTCGGTATCCAAAATACCGATGGACTCTCGATCTCCGCCACATTTCCTTCACGGATGGACGGTCTAGATCTATATAGGGATTTTCACCATGGAGTGTCTCGATCTCTTGTCATCAGGACTCCCAAAATCCCGAACTCTGAATCCCCGATACCAACTCCTCTCTCGGGACTTTCACCCCTGTTCACGAGGGCTTAACCCTCATGCATCTCCTAACAGATCCAATGACTGTGGTTTTCTAACTAAGATCTGAGGGCTCAAATCTATCCCACGTCATGCACTCTCCCCCCTACTCTCTGGACGTGGAAAAACCAATGGTCTAGATACTCCCACAGTTCTTGGGGATCTATGGTCCCGATTTCCTCGCTACTCATGAAGATAAAAGAAAAGGGGTAAGGCATGTAATGCCCTTGTTTCTTCTGCCAATCTAATGGTTGTGAATGACCGTAGATCTTCCGACGAGATCTCATTCGTCGATCGATACTTATCCCTACACTGCTACTTCAGGATTTCAAGAGGATCATTCTTCCTCGTATAGGGTTGCTAAGACTTGTGCATTCAGGTCCTTTTTCCAGGTTCTTGGTGAACTTTTCCAAGAAGGGTATCTCTGTTGAGAGTTCTATTCTGGGGCATTCCTGGAGACAGATAAGGGGAAACAAATTTCTGAGAATGGACTGGAAGTCTCACTTGGTTCAAATTTCGCATAATTAAATTTATCTATCAACATAAGCCATGCGTAGTTTCTCTGTTACAAGCATACATCTACCCTTTCTTATCAAAACACTGCACAAACAGTCTTATACTGTAATCATTCACAATTTCACAGTTTATGAGCATGTATGTCAGCATATGAATTTCAAGATGCAAGATGTAAACCACTTATCATAAATAACACCAGAAGTGAGTTCAACTTCTAAGAGGGGTTCTCGTTTCCACCCAACCATAGGCTCAGCTATTTCGATAGGATTTACAACTAGCCACCCCTGAGCTGAGACCACGATACTGGGAGACTGTGTCTCAATTTTCCAGTGATCGAGAATGAGGGTTACTCTGCCCCCTTCTTTGCTATCACTCACTCTGCATATCTCCAGAGTTCTCTTCCTCCCCTCGTGTCTGCCCCCAATCGCTTCTCCCTCACACCTTATCCTCTTGCGAGCTTGCGTGTGGCGTGATTTCCCTCACACTGATCAGGTCTAACAGCTCTACGGAGAGGTGGTTCACCCCCCCATCCCTCATTAATTTTTGAGGATCCATCTACCTACCATCTTGCGAGACATTTAGTTCGGGGCCAGCAAGCCGCTCTTGG
>JZKD02S1023398.1:488034-523359 GCA_000966675.3 Picea glauca | reverse complement strand
GGATAAATGTTGTGTCTATTGTGGATGTGTATTTCTCAGTGATCTTGTGCTTATTATGCTCTTATCTTTATGAAATGCAAAGAACTATAATATCAGCATAAAACATTAACAGTTGGAACTACCTTTGGTATTCTGTAGAGATGACCCCCCATAGAAACAATGACACTGCAGGGTCGAGACTCATAAACAGCATGGTGCTTCCACATATATGGTTGGCCCAAGAGAACATCACAGACATCCAGTGGGGAAACATCATATAATACCTCATCCTTGAAGGGTTGGATGTCGTATGACAATCGACATTGTTGGCTGACACGGAGATCTCATCCTTGGCGAAGTCACCCGATGTTGTATGGCTGCAGGTGTGGTGTTGTCGACAATCCCAACTGTTTGACGACCTCCACTGAGATGAGGTTCTTTTGGATTCCGCTATCAACAATAAAATGCAGTGGGCTCCCCTTCACCCACATTTGTGAATGGACAAGGCGCTCTCCCTCTTCGGGATCTGTTGGTTCTTTTGGTTGAATTGTTGCGGTTGAGACAATAACAGTGGGATCCGCGTCAATGATCTATCCTTTACCATTATTTTCAAAATTAGATTCTGAATCAGGGTTTGGCTCTTTGTCTTTGATATCGGCCACCAATGACTGTTTTGAGTGACATTCATCGGTGTTGTTCCAGGGGATTTTGTGGAACTCTCACCATTTTCCAGTGTCCTTCTTTGTCTTCCCGTGACCCTTTTTTTCCTGTGTCTTAGAATGGTTTTCGGGAGACTGTTTGTTAGGGTTGTCTTCGTCATACTTCGGTTGTTGCGGATTTGCAGAACTAAACTCCCGTTTGTTCTGGTGCTTAAATTTCTGCCTAATTTTAATAGCATATCGATAAGCAGCACTGAGTGATGAGATGTCTAGAAAATCCATTTCAGTCTGGATGTATCTATGTAGAGCCCCATGGTATTTCAGAACCAAATGTCGCTCGGAGTCTTTGATACCCATCTTGGTGTGCAAGGTATGGAAGGTATTGGTGAACTCTAAAACTACTTGGCCCCTCTCTTGCCGTAGTGTGGTCCATCTCATGTAGTGGTCCTCATAGTTGCCAACAGGGTAATATCGTTCCTTTACCGCATCCACAAAAAAATCCCAAGTGTGATCGACCCCGTATATTCCAGACTCCTCTATGGAACTTTGCTCCCAGTAAGTTTCCCACCAATGTTTGACATGAGGGAGATATTTAAGGAGTGCGAAGGTGATCTTTTCTTTGTCGGAAAAATTGTGAACAGAGAAATAATCTTCTAGCAGAGTTAACCATTTTTCTAGGGCTTTTGCATCTATTTGTCCTTCAAATACAGGAATATCAAAATTAAATTGTACCTTGAAAGGCGAGGTGCCTCCAAAGTGGTTTCTTGATGAAGATGTGTCTGTTGTTATCGGCAGCGTTGAAAGATGTGGGCAAAATTCTCCATCATTTCGTCCCTTTGTCGCGTGAGAGCTTGCTCAAGCAACAGATTGATAGGATCGTCTGCTTCGTCATTTTTATTTTCTTTCGCCATTGAGGGTTTCTTGGGTGTGCGAGAGAGATTGTCTTCAAGAGAGACAAGCTCGAGACCCAACTTGCTATACTCGGACCTTGTCGGGGACATGCACTGAAAAAACGATCAAGAGAAGCCTGCTCTGATACCACTGATCTGGATTATTTTCGGCACGAAATGAGATCGGAGATATAATAAAGAAATGCACAAAGATATCATAGATATTCAATAATATAATAGAAATGTATCAGAGATGCAACCATAAACACAGATATACAGTAATACACGATTTCTATTAATGAAAGAAATGTACGTAGACTGTAAAAATATAGAGTGAAAGACTCGCTAGAATGGTGGCAGCTTATCTCTGAGAAGAGATGTGACGGCTACTCGCATTCGCAAGAAGATGATTACAATGAGGCTCTGAAGGCCTTTTTCAATAAATAGGAATGCCAAAAGTCCTAGACATCCAAAAACCTAACCCTAGGAGATAAAGCGCCAAAAGTCATGTGGGCCTCGTTTGGGTAAGTGAGTACATCAACTTCCCGAGGTCGTAACTTTTGCATACGATCTTCATTTTAGGCGTGTGATAGCTCATTGGAAAGGTATTTTCGAGGAGATTCATTTTGAGGGCTCAATTATGCCTTTGGATATCATTGAGAACCTCTATCTCGAAAAACCTTCATTTGGGCCCTCAAAATGGCCCTAAAAGTTAAAAAACTGCTAAAAATAGTAAATTGCCAAAATTGTCAGAAAACTATTTTGAGCCAGTCGGAAAAGGTGGTTGGCCACCGATATCCACCTGGATCACTGGTGGTCCTTCGAGATGAGGCCAAGAGGAGGAGGATGTCACCCCACCCATGCGCAAAGTATAGGTGTCAACATCTGGAGGTATGAGCCAAGTGCTCAATGATGACGCGTACGCCACATCAGTTCGCATGGAAGGTCCACATGCCCAGTGGCAATTGTGCCATGTGGTATGGTTTTATAACACTTGGGGAACAAAGGGTGACGTGGCCTGAGTGCCACGTGTCAATCCAGCTGGCAAAGTTGGGTAAGGACATGTGTCTTAGGTGCCAACTCAGATTCCATGTAGGTTCCTATTTACTTGAGGCCAGGACCGAATGGCGTCGTGATGACGTGGAGTGCCAACGTTTTCAGAGGAAGACACATGGCATCCTGTGATCAGAAGGAAGGATCGAGCATGGAAGCCCGTCGGAGGCATACCCTGGTGACAAGTGTCTTAACCTTCACCACAGATATACTGATGATAGATCTTAGGCGTCCATCGGAGGGGGCTGATCAGAATGAGTTGCAAGGCCAGAGAATGGGGTACTCTGATAGGAGTACTTTGAGGGTCGATCAAAGCCATCGTTCGATGGGTGCCCATGATGCATGACAAACGACGATGTGTCATGGGCTCCACCTGCTCGAATGCAAAGAAGATTGGAGGGATTATTAACCCACACACAATCGAAGACTCCAATGAAATCCTAGCCGTAGACTGTCGGATCACCAAGACTATCATATTTGTCGGGGTGGAGGTTGTCGAAGTTAGAGAGTGGTCCTGAGTGGAAGAACTCGAATAAAAATGGTTTTGATAGCTTTGAAAACATAGTATGGGGCCCGATAGAGCGTGGGTCCAAGGCAGGTTCCACATCCATGCCACATAGGCTGGCATGTGTACTGGGGTGCCACGTGGCACTAAGGTGGAAGTGAGGGTAATAAGGGGTGAAAACTTTGGAGTGTTGTAACTTTTGAACCCAAACTCCGATTTGAGAATAGTTACAATGATTAGAAAGATCTATATGAGTTGAACCAATTTACAAAGTCTAAGTGAAGAAATAAATAGTTGGAAAAAAAATGAAAAAATTTGACACCCCATCCCTTAAAAGGTACTTAAGGGGTTAGGTATGTTACAATCAATGCAAATATCAACAAACATATTTCTTCCTGCACTTCATGTGCATTTGAGGATACAAATATAATGTTATAATGATTATAAGTAAACCACAATAGTAGCTACAATGGAAGAATGTGATAAGGAGCTAGTAGATGGATGGATGATGACAAGGTTAAACTCTACCCATGACCATTTGCCTTACACATGCTATCCATGAAGTAGAAACTAGCACAACCACTTAATTAAAGGTGGTTGATATATGTCAATCAGTGTCATTAGTTAAAAAAGGTAGAAATAGCAACTAGCACAACCACTTAATTAAAGGTGGTTGATATATGTCAATGAGTGTCATTAGTTAAAAAAGGTAGAAAATGGCATTGATCAACATATATCAACCACCTTTAATTATGTGGTTGTGCTAGTTGACAATCGGTGTCTTAGGGGAGGATTAGTAGATTTATGAATTTAAACTTTCAGTATCAATAATATTAAAATATCTATGGCATTTAACTATGGTTGATTATCTTTGACTATGGTTGACCATGTTTGACTATTGTTTTGGTTGATTTAGGTTGCCCTTGTTTGACAATGGTTGACCATGTTTGACTTTGGTTGACCATGGTTGATCATGTGTGACTATGCATGACCATGGTTGACCATGGCTAATCATGTGTGACCATGTTTGACTATGCATGACCATGATTGACTATAATTTAGCATGTTTGACTATGGTTGACCATATTTGAGAATGACTAACCATGGTTGATGATGGTTGAGCATGTTTGACCATGTGTTGACTATGATTCACCATAGTTGGAGATGGTTGACTATGGTTGATTTATGTCGAATTGTTATCATTCCTTAACGATTATGTTGCATTTATACATTCGTCGAGGGTTATATCACAATGCAATGTTCCTTAAGGATTATGTTGGATTGTGATGTTTCTGAATGGTTATGTCTCATTGTGATGTTAATCTTGGTTGACTTATGTTGATTTATCCATGTTGACTGTGGTTGACCATGCTTGACTATGCAGGTTCATCATGGTTGAGCATGTTGACTATGGTTGAACATAGTTGATTATAGTGGAACATGCTTGACTTTGGTTAAGAAGTTGAATTCAAAATTATGTCACAATATGACATTAAAAGGTTGAATTCAAAATTAAGTCACATTATAACATTAAGAGGTTGAATTCAAAATTATGTCACATTACAATATGTTTGAAGCCTCAAGAGCCCCCAAGTTTTAAGGAAAACTTGGAGTCCTACTTTCCATTTTCTCCTTTTCGGAATTCATATTGATCTTATTCTCTCATTTCCTTATAACCTTGTTTCTTCAATCCTTATTGAAATGGCTTACTTCAATTTTGCTCTCATCAATCCCTTTTCCTCATCTTTTTATTTTTTCCTTTATTTCGATCTCCTTTTCCTTTGATTGGAGTTTCTTTTGTTCGAACTCTATTCTTTTTATTAGGTTTTAATACCATGTGATATTCAATTTTAATTGTTTTGCAATTTGATTTTTTAATAAATTTCAATTGTTTTGCACTTTGATTTTTTAATAAATTTTAATTGTTTTGCAATTTGATTTTTTTATTTACGAATTTATTTACACTATCAAATTTACAAAATTATAAAATTTATTATTAAAATCCTCCGTGAATAAACCACTCCGGAGAATGGATGGTTCGTTGGTGTCGTGATTGTGTTTCGTGGAAAGGTACGGGAAGCCTAGTCAAAGAAGTGGCCATCAAGAACCGGTCAAATTAACTTTATAACACTCAGAAACTTTATTAGTTGGCACCAATTTTTCACTTTGAAATTGACATGATGAATAAAAACCATCACCCAAAGAGCGCGAAACGAATAGCCCTACTCAATAAATTGTATTTTAATGAGAGCATTTACACGATTATTGTACTGATATTGGTCACCTGAAACATTGTACAATGTGAATAAACATATTTTAAAAAATAAAAAAGAGGAATGATACTAATAATTGCACTGCATGAATTTTATATAAAGACTGTTATATACTGAAAGTGTTATCAGTGGTTCTACATTGATAAGAATATAAATATAAAATTTAACAGATTTAATAGTGCTGATTTATAACTTCAATCTTGGAACAGATTTAATAGCCCCTGCACTTTTGACTTCCTACCCTCGATGGCGCAAACCTGTAGCTTCCCTTTTTTGTTGAGCCATTCGATCACCACCTTTGAGTCGCCCAGGATTTGCAATTTGGTATGTGAAAGATGATGTGCTACCGTCAGGGTTTCCCAAACTCCCATTAGTTCGGCTTTTGTGTTTGTCCCATTTCCACAATTCAATGTCCATCTAATAACCCTGGAGCCATGAGATTTAATAAATCCTCTTGCGCCACATTGGTGTCCATCTGCGCTGGCCGCCCCATCAAAACAAGCTACAGAGAAACCTTCCCGGTATGTAAATTCACTAAGGCGAGATTTTTGGAACTTTCAATTGCCCGTCTTCAACTGAAGCATGCTCAAAATTCTAATGATAACACGACTTACAGAGGTAGTACTGTTTTCAAAAATTGTTGCGTTCCTCTCCAGCCAAAGAAACCAACATGATAGCATCAAAAGATAGGGAATATTTGATTTTTCTTTTGTCCATTGTTGATAACAGTCTATTCTAGTCTTGCCCTTCCATAAAAACTTTAGATGGAGGAGAGTTTTTAATCTATGTCAGACGGAGTTATTGAAGTAACAGGTGCTGAAAATATGATTAATGTCTTCGGTGGAGCTTTTGCAAAGTGTGCAACGCCCAGGGCCACTCTAGCCTTTCCTTTGTAGCATTTCCCAAGTGTGTATCTTCCCCTCTATAGTCAACCACGTGAATAGTTTAATCTTTAACTGTATTGACCATTTCCAAAATCCTCGCCTCCACCCTCAAATTTTGTTGATTCCCTATGTAGAAATATAAGCCAAGTAAACATTTTTGGAAGATAGATTACCATAGTGGTCTTCACCCATCCACATTAAAGTGTCACTGTAATCTCCAATGGAAACACCTGAATTGGTGAGAGCTTTAATGTAGCGATCCCATTCAATCGACAACGGGACCAATAGGTCTAGGTCGGTCTGACTGTACCAAGTAGGAGAAAGACCTGATTTTCCTTCAATATTCCAGGCCTGTGAGAGCGTCGTGATATTTTTAAGTTTTAAAGTTGAAATCAACTCTGGCGAGAGAAAGGATATGTCCTCTAGTCCCATTATTCTATCAGTACCTATCGCCACTTGTTGGTCGGACCCCGGCTGCCAATAGAGCCAATATGTAATCAGGTGTATGGATTTTAGTAAGCCCCTCCAATTCTTAGACACCGATGTCGGATTGAAAGTTTGAGACCTGTACCATTTAATGATCGAAGTCGTTGCTAAATATTTATCCATTATGACATCGTGTCAGATACCATTACCCATAAGAACTCTCCATAACGTGTTTTCTACCAATGACTTACTGAAAAGAAAAATATTTTGGAATCCCCATCCACCATGACTCTTTGGTAAAGCCAGTGACAACTAACGACAAAGATGTAGATGTGGAAGATCTTTATTCCCTCGCCAAAGGAAACTGTACATGAGGTTCTTAATCTTATTAAGAATAGAACATGAGATGATAGCCAGGGACAACCAGTAAACTGGTATACTTTGAAGAGTCGATTTGACTAGTGTGAATTGCCTGCCAAGGGACAACCAACGGTTGCACCAAAGATCGATCTTCTTTTCTAGTTTAGTAAGTAGCCAGTTCCAATCGGATTTGTTGTGAGGACCTGTAGAAAAAAAGCAGCCAAGATATCTGAAACCTGCTAAGAGTGGAATAAAACTGTATGGGAGACAGTTTCTAAAAGGAGCTAATTCCGCCTCAGATAAACCTGCATGGAGCACTCTGGATTTTTCAATATTGACCTTTAATCCTGAAGCTTTGCAAAAAATCTTTATAGTGTCCTCAATCTCTTGCCATTCATTTATAAATGTGTTTGTCATTAGTAAAATGTCATTTACAAATAAAATGTGTATGATCTTTATCAACCTAGAGACTTTGATACCTGTGAGCTTCCTGGTAGCCTTTTTATCTTTTAGAATCAAACTCAGACCTTCAATAACCAAGATGAATAAGAGCGGTGAGAGTGGGAAACCCTGTCGCAATCCATGACCGCTCCTGAAGAAGTCAGTTGCTTCCCCCTTAACAAGAATTGCGAAAGTGGAGGAGGAAACGCAACTCATTATCCAGTTGGTGAAATGAACATCAAACCCTATCTGAATAAGGATCAACCGCAAAGTATCCCAATCTATGCAGTCATAGGATTTTTGTAAGTCAAGTTTCAAGATAATTGATTTGATATTCTTCTTTTTGATACTATGGAGGCATTCAAAATCCATGCCAATGGCATCCTATATCTGACAGCCCTTTAGGAAACCAAGTTGTTTTTTTGAGATGTGTCTTGAAAGAATGGGCTTAATGCGATTTGCAATAATTTTAGAGATAACTTTGTAAATATGATTGCAAACTGATATGGGTCTGTAGTTATTGAATGTTGTCGATTTATTAGACTTTGGGATCAACACAATAAAGGTTGATTTTATACCCCTGATGATTTTACCAAGTGTTCGTGTTTCCTCCACCATCTCCAGAAGATCAATCCCCACCAGATCAAAGAAGACTATGAAGAACTCCACGGTCCATCCGTCTAGACCCGGACTCTTGTCCTTATTAAAGGAATGTAGAACCTCTTTTAATTCTTCTATTCTGACAAGATGGACTAGATCAATGGAATCTATGTCAGTGACCATGTGTGTAAAGAGTCATGCAAGTCTTCATTGTTCCGAAGATATATGTTAGTCTTGGACTTTGAAGAAATTGCTAAAGTGTCTTATTGCCTCCGATTTTATGTTATCCTGACCAGTGTGTAGATACCCTGATGAGTCGTTGATCTCCCAAATGTGTTTCATGTTTATTCTATAATTAACATATTGGTGAAGACATCCTTCATCTTATTGAACCAATCTCTGAATCAAACTCTTCAAGTTCTCCTTCACCACGCTAAAGCTTGGATCTTGTTAACATCAACTCACAAAGCAAATGGTTAACCTCGCTCTGATACCAACTTGATCTGAAATTTTTACTTGATCTTTAACCATTACTTGCATGTGAATTTCTTAATTGTTAACCATCTTTATGAATGCAAAATTAAAGAACATTCATCAACATATAAACATGTAAGCATACTATCTAAGAACAAGAATTGGTAACCGAGTTCACCAGACTTCCTGGCTACCTCTTCGATCCACTTTCCAAATGGGAAGGCTGATAGATTAAGTATTCAAATGCTTACAAAGTGACTTTTGATTTCTGTCTATCATATACAGTAACAGACTTCAACAGCAACTGCAAGATGAAATTCCGAGACTTTTAAGTATAAACATGGATACCTTTCTGTGTATCTGGAAGGTTCTGTAAACACTTTTCTGTCTGGATGCATGAATGCAAAAATTGAAGTTGGATCTGGAATCCTTGTGAAAAATCGAGACTTTTGAGTATAAACTCGATATATTTCTGAAACTGGACTCTGAATGCCCTTCCTGGCACTATTCCCAATCTACCCCTGATTGTACAGTGCATACGGCCTCGTGATGCGTGCCAATTCTGTACCACCTCGAACTACGTGAAAATACCACCTCGGTCTATGTGCAAATTCACTTCGATCACTGTGCAACATCACCTTGATCTACGTGCCTATCTCTACCTGCATCAAAACTCATTCTCCCCCCTTCGGGATTCATGCCCAAGCCTCATTTAAATAATAAAAAAACAATAGTTTTTGGGGGGCGCGAGCTATGGGCCACGCACCCTCCGAAATCCCCCGCATCTATGCATTTTTTTAAGTTTTTGTGCCATTCCCTGCTACATCCCATGGCGGTGGCACATTGGTAGTTGTAGTTGTTAAAATGGTTTGGGGGCGGGGCAGAAGTCTCGAGGTCAAACCCACGGGATTCCCCTCCTTGGCGCGATTTGATATATGTTTGTTTTAACATTTGATATATGGTTGCGCACGATTTATGTTATATCATATTTGGAATATGAAATGGTTTATATATGCACGCGACTTTGGTGTAATATATATGGTGCATACGGTATAGTTTTAACATATATTTCGGGCGCACTTCATATGTTTTAACATATGGTATGGTTTATCTATATATCACATTTAGATTTATGATACGGTTTTAATACCAAGGGGGCCTCCGTGTTGGCAAGGTCAAGGGCTAGGCCCTTGACCACCCTTTTTTTTTCCAAACCATTTCTAACCATATTTAACCCCTTTTTTAACCATTTTTTAACCATCTTTAACGAAACTTTCATTGCTCATATCTTTGTCACCTGGAGGTCGTTTTTCCTGAAACGAATGTCACTGAAAATCTATTGATGAGCTCTTCCACTTTGTAAGCTTTACTTTTCCATTTGAATACTTTAACTCTATCAAACTTTGAGATGATCCACCTGGATCAGTCCCAACTCATCACCTTGCGGGAGCCCAATGATTCTGGTACAGAAGAAAGATGGAACCTGGTGACTCTACATTGATTACCGGGCCCTAAATAAAATCACAATTAGAAATCGGTACCCGATTCCACGAATTGATGACCTCCTTGATAAGCTCACGGGGGCCAAATACTTCAGTAAGATTGATCTGAAGTCTAGCTACCACTAGGCCTCGATAAAACAGATAGATGTATGGAAGTTTGCCTTCAAGTCAAAGGAAGGTATTTTTGAATGGTTGGTCATGCCCTTTGGTTTGAAAAATTCTCTAGCCACTTTCATGAGGATGATGGATGATATCCTGCAACCATTCACCAATACTTTTGTAGTGGTTTATCTGGATGACATCCTCATTTACAGCAAGACTTGGGAAGAACACTTGCAGCATATTCAACAGGTTTTTCACACCTTGCGGCAACACCAGCTCTACACCAACTTGGAAAAATGCTCCTTTGGCATGGACAGGGTTCATTACCTAGTCTATATCGTTGATCAACATGGCTTACATGTGGATCCAGCCAAAATCCAAGTCATGTGTGATTGTCCAACCCCAACCACACTCACTGAGCTTCGAAGCTTCTTGGGCCTTGCCAATTTCTACCGCAGGTTCATGTTGGGATTCTCCCATATTGCATGGGCCCTCAGCCAAGTAACCAGGGGTGGTGGTAAGGGAGAAATTTGTGTGTGGTCAGTCCCAACAACAAGCATTCAATAATTTGAAGCAACACTTGTGCTCAACCCCAGCACTGTCACTACCGGACCTGCAACAACCCTTTGAGATCGAGACAGATGCTTTAGACTATGTTGTGGGCATCGTTGTCACTCAACGCGGCCACCCTATGGCCTATCATAGTGAGACACTATCAGATGTTGTCTGTAAGTACCCTACTTACGACAAAGAAATGTACTCGATTGTGCAATCCTGCCGCTAGTGGAGACATTACATTCTTGGGAAGGAGACAGTCATCCACACTGATCATAATCCACCGCAGTTCATGTAGACACAAGGCAAATTGCAAAACGACCACCATTAGAAGTGGTCCACATACTTGCAGCAATTCCACCTCAACATCAAGTAAGAAATAGGAAGCACCAACCATGTCGTTGATTGCCTCACCAGACCTCCAGTCGCGGCACTCACCATGGTGCTAGACTCTTGCGACCATGAGACCTTTGGATGGACCCAACTCTATGAGACAGACCCAGACTTCACCACCACCTACCAAATGTTGGGCGCAAACGCAGTTGTCGCGAATTTCCATCTTCAATATGAGTTGTTGTGTCATCTAAGCCATATCTACATTCCATCAAGTGAGTGAGTGAAGTTGATATGGGAATCCCACTACATTCGGGTGGCAGGAAACTTCGGCGTCGAAAAGACAGTGGAAATGTTGTAGAAACATTTCTATTAGTCGAAACTTCGATAGGAGGTCAACAAATATATCAGGGTCTACATTGCCTGCGCAATTTCCAAATCGGCCACTAAGAAACAGGGCCTATACACCCCTCTGCCTACTCCTGGCAGGCCATGGAAATCCATCTCAATGGACTACATATCGGGCCTCCCATCCACCAAGCAGGGCAATGACTGTGTTTTTTTGGTTGTGGATCGCTTTTCTAAGATGACGATTCTAGACTCCTGCAAGAAGAGCATCACAATAAAGGCCATTGCTAAGATATTCTTTGAACGAGTCTGGGTACATTTTGGAATCCCACAAACCATTGTCTCAAATTGGGACAGTCAATTTCTTATCACATTCTGGTCAAGCCTCTGGTCACTGCTGGACACCAAGCTCACCAAATCCATAGCCTTCCACCCCCAGACAGATGGCCAAACCGAGGTCGTAAATCGAATGATCGTGCATATCCTGCACATGTATAATTCCAAGCACCCTCACACATGGGATGAGAGTTTCCCCTATGTTCAACATAGCTACAACCAAGCCCTGCATAGCTCAACCGACCACAACCCCTTTCATGTGGGGTTTGGATTCCAGCCATTGGGTCCCATAGATGTTGCACTACCCCTTGTGGTCACCTCGACCAACTCACCTCCTGCTCCAACTGAAGTTGAAAAATACACATGGTTCATTGAGAGGATAAATCATATCCACCAACAAGTTCAGGATATCCTATAGAAGTACGATGACAAGTACAAGCAGTGCCATGATTAACATCGAGTGCCACATAAGTTTCAGGTGGGCGAAAAAGTTTGGTTGCACTTGCAGAAAGAGCGCCTTACAGGACCCCGTTGGAAGCTTCTCCCACTCTGTTTTGGGTCGTACACCATCACCAAGGATGTGGGTGATAATGATTTCAATATCAACATTCCTCCTTTCCTTGGCTTGCACCCATTGTTCAATGTGGATATCCTTCGATCGTATTTCCCATCATTATTGGACACCTCAGAGATAGCAGAACAACTAAAACCAACAGATCTCAACCCCGACTGCATACAACAGGAATCCAGTGATCATATTGTGGACAACAGATCAAGGGCACTCTCCAACAAAGGATCCAGCTTTATCGAGTTGTCAAAGCACGACAACTCCTCCACCAAGGCAAGTGGCTCACCCGGGGCCAAATTCAACAGAAATTTCCTCATCTGATGGGGGAACTCAATGCAATGGAGACAATTGCTTCCTAAGGGGGGAGGATTGATCCATATGGATTTCGGTGGCCTCCCACCTATTCCAACTGGTTCATTTTGGCATTTTTCCAGTTTGGCAGTTTTTTCCCTAGCTTTTGGGTCCCTAACTTGCAAGGTCGTTTTGAGGCCCTAAACAACGTTTTTTAGGGTTGGCCACAGTCATAATCACCTTTGATAGATAGCCAAAAAATGTGTAGTCCTCGAATATACCTTTCCAACAGGCTATCGTGCGCCTCAAACGAAGATCATATTCAAAAGTTACGACCTCGAGAAGTTGATGTACTAACTTACCCAAACGAGGCCCACATCACTTTTGGCACTTCATCTCCTAGGGTTAGGTTTTTTGGATGTCTAGGGTTTTTGAAATTCATGTTTATTGTAAAAAGGCCTTCAGAGCCTGATTGTAATCATCTTCTTGTGAACGAGCACAGGCGTCACATCTCTTCTCAGAGATAAGCCGCCACCATTCTAGCAAGCTTGTTTCTGTTGCATTTTACAGTTTCAGCTTATTTCCTTATTGAATAGAAACCAATTTTACTGTATATCTGTTATTCTGTGTTAAGAATCTTTTGATAATAATCAATATTCATTTCGTTCTGCAAATATATTCCATATTACATTCACAACATCCACGGTGGCTCAAATTTTCATGGATCATATTTTCAAGCTTCACGGCATGCCTCATTCTATTGTATATGACAAAGATCCCGCTTTCAGAAGTAATTTTTGGCCAGAACTATTCAGGCTCCGGGGCACCCAATTACATCTCAGTACTGCTTATCACCCCCACACTGATGGCCAAACTAAAGTTCAAAACAAGTGTTTGGAAACATATTTGCAGTGCTTTGCATCTGACCGAAAAAATTAGTGGGCTCAGTGGTTACCCCTAGTTGAATGGTGGTATAACACATCTTACCATATCGCTACTTGCATGACTCCTTTTGAAGCAGTCTAGGGAAAAAATCTCCCGTTAGTTATTTCCTACATGCCAGGTGTCTCGAAGGTTCAGGAGGTTTACAAAACTCTTACAGTTCGTGCAACCATTCTTCGTGCTCTCAAAGAAAATTTGGTCATGGCTTAGAATCGTATGAAACAACAAGTAGATAAAGGATGTTTTGAAGGGGACCAGGTGTTTCTTCATCTACATCCTTACAAGAATAATTCACTAAAGGATGAACATTGTCATAAGCTTGCTCCCAAATTTACGGTCCGGATACAATTCTCAAGCACGTGGGACCAGTGACCTATCAGTTAGCTCTACCCAGTCATTCTAAGATCCATCGTGTTTTCCATGTCTCATGCTTAAAAAAGGTGATTGGAACTAAGTGCCAAACTCAAACCAATATTATTGAGTTGGATGCTAAAGGCTCCATCTAGTTGCGGCCACAGGCAGTCTTGGACCAACGCGAACGTCACCTCCGTCAGTGCACCATCAAGGAAGTGTTAGTGTAGTGGAAAGACACAACTCCAAAATATGCCACCTGGGAGCCGACCACTATTCTTCAAGAATTTCCTCATCGGAGAGGGCATGTTAGGGACCTAACCCCCTAAACTCTTATGTAGGTAGAATAATATATTTTCCATGTAATAAAGGCCGATACTAGTTAATAAGGCCTATTTAATAAATATGAACAAGTCAATGTAAGAATACCTAATAGAAGCTCCCTCTTCTAGAAAGATCTTCCTCTAGAATGTTCTTTAGAAGATAGAATTAGTATAAATAAGAGTAGAAGGTATGAGAGGGACTCGTCTAGAGAATTATTGTAATAGAGCTCTGCTCTACTAGAGGTTTCCCCCTCAAAGAGGCAAGTGAACATTGTTTCCTATCAATAAGGTATTAGTCTAGTGTTGTGGATTCATATATTTTGTTGTTCCGCTGTTATTCTCTGTAATATTTCTATTTTCTATTGTTGATCTGTTGTTATTCACTGCAATATTTCTTCTTATGTTATTATCATAGATCTTATACCTAATATTTGAAGGCCTAGTAAACCTTAGAATCTTTCTAAGAAGAAGTTCAAAGCTCCTAAGTCCGAATTCATACTGATGAACTTGAGAAATCCCGTGTTTTTCCTTGAATGAATCACAACGGTTGATTGGGTATGGATATTTGATCTTGGTCATTGATCGGGGTCCTCATGTACAAGAACTTGTCGAGGATCCAGGTTGTTTTCAACTGTTGGATTCATTAGAGTGTGGCTTGGGAGTAGATCAAGACCATAGATCCCTTGGGATAATTGAGGATTAATCCTGATCGTCCATCGATGCTCGAATGAGAAGCAATCTCAGTCGTTGATCTTGATGGGTCTCGTATTGTACGCGAACAAGAAGAAGGTAGCGTCACACTAGCGAATATATTCCTATGAGAACGGGGAGAACACGTGGTGGCCTATAATGGGTCAAGGTGATAGGGAATGGGTCCTTGTTGAAATTACATCCTTGGAAGGGGCTATAATAATTTGACCGTTAGATCGTAAAGAGGAGCGATTGTGATCGTTGATAGTGAGAAGAATAATCAGAGTCTGCAATCAGAGTAGTCTAAGTAGCCAAGAGTAGAGTCACTCTGATAGGAGGACCACGAGGGGTAATATTGGCCATCAATCAGAGAGCAGTTGAGATGTCTTGTCCGTAGATCATAGCGATCCCATATCGGCTAGGTGTAAAAAGGGGGAAATGACGTCATGGCGACCTCAGGATGAATAGGAATTCCAATGTGGAAAACAACACATCCCTAGAATGATCAGGACCGTGGATTAGGGAAACTACAATGAATGCCCACGGTTGATCTAGCGTGGACCCCATAAGGGCGTTTTCATGAGATCCAGATCATTAACATCCATCGGATCCATTAGAGGAAACTTGGAGAGATCATGACCGTTAATTGGGCACAAAATCATTGTAGTGTTTGAGGATAGGGACTCGCTTGGAGTTTGAAGACAAAGGACTCTGATAGTCGTTGGATTTATCGGAGGGTGAGACCAAAGATCAAGACTGTTGATCACAGAGGTTTTGTTGGAGCCACCTTGGTTAAGGAACTCCATTGGGACGACTTCAAGAAGTGACAATGATCATTGATCGGAGTGCGGCATGAGAATTATCAGTCGTAGATCTTGGTGGTCCTTCGAGATGAAGCCAAGAGGAGGATGATGTCACCCCACCCATTTGCAAAGTATAGGTGTCAACATTTGGAGGTACGAGCCAAGTGCTCAATGATGATGCGTATGCCACATCAGTTCACATGGAAGGTCCACATGCCCAGTGGCAATTGTGCCACGTGGTAGGGTGTTGTAACACTTGGGGAACAAAGGGTGACATGGCCTGAGTGCCACGTGTCAAGCCAGGTGGAAACGTTGGGTAAGGACATGTGTCCTAGGTTCCAACTCAGATTCCACGTAGGTTCCTATTTACTTGAGGCCAGGAGAAAATGACGTGGAGTGCCAACGTTTTCAGAGGAAGACACGTGGCATCCTATGATCAGAAGGAAGGATCGAGCATGGAAGCCCATCAGAGGCATACCCTGGTGACAAGTGTCTTAACCTTCACCGCAAATCTATTGATGATTGATCTTAGCCGTCCATCAGAGGGGGCTGATCAGAATGAGTTGCAAGGCCAGAGAATGGGGTACTCTGATAGGAGTACTCTGAGGGTCGATCAAATCCATCGATGGACAGGTGCCCACGATGCATGACAAACGACGATGTGTCGTGGGCTCCACCTGCTCGAATGCAAAGAAGATTGGAGGTATTGTTAACCCAAACACAATCAAAGACTCCGACGAAATCCTAGCCGTAGACTATCGGATCACCAAGACCGTCATATTTGTTGGGGTGGAGGTTATCGGAGTTACAGAGTGGTTCCGAGTGGAAGAACTCGAATAAAAAGGGTTTTAATAGCTTTGAAAACATAGTATGGGGCCCGATAGAGCGTGGGTCCAAGGCAGGTTCCACATCCATGCCACATAGGCTGGCACGTGTACTAGGGTGCCACATGGCACTAAGGTGGAAGTGAGGGTAATAAGGGGCAAAAACTTTGGAGTGTTGTAACTTTTGAACCCAAACTCCGATTTGAGCATAGTTACAATGATTAGAAAGATCTAGATGAGCATTAACCAATTTACAAAGTCTAAGTGAAGAAATAAATAGTTGGAAAAAAAAATGAAAAAATTTGACACCCCATCCCTTAAAAGGTACTTAAGGGGTTAGGTATGTTACAATCAATGCAAATATCAACAAACATATTTCTTCCTGCACTTCATGTGCATTTGAGGATACAAATATAATGTTATAATGATTATAAGTAAACCACAATAGTATCTACAATGGAAGACTGTGATAAGGAGCTAGTAGATGGATGGATGATGACAAGGTTAAACTCTACCCATGTCCATTTGCCTTCCACATGCTATCCATGAAGTAGCAACTAAAACAACCACTTAATTAAAGGTGGTTGATATATGTCAATCAGTGTCATTAGTTAAAAAAGGTAGAAAATGGCATTGATCAACATATATCAACCACCTTTAATTATGTGGTTGTGCTAGTTGACAATCAGTGTCTTAGGGGAGGATTAGTAGATTTTTGAATTTAAACTTTCAATATCAATAATATTAAAATATCTATGACATTTAACTACGGTTGATTATCTTTGACTATGGTTGACCATGTTTGACTATTGTTTTGGTTGATTTAGGTTTCACATGTTTGACAATGGTTGACCATGTTTGACTTTGGTTGACCATGGTTAATCATGTTTGACCATGTTTGACTATGCATGACCATGGTTGACCATGGCTAATCATGTGTGACCATGTTTGACTATGCACAACCATAATTGACTATAATTTAGCATGTTTGACTATGGTTGACCATATTTGAGAATAACTAACCATGGTTGATGATGGTTGAGCATGTTTGACCATGTGTTGACTATGATTCGCCATAGTTGGAAATGGTTAACTATGGTTGATTTATGTCGAATTGTTATCATTCCTTAACGATTATGTTGCATTTATACATTCGTCGATGGTTATATCACAATTCAATGTTCCTTAAGGATTATGTTGGATTGTGATGTTTCTGAATGGTTATGTCTCATTGTGATGTTAATCTTGGTTGACTTATGTTGATTTATCCATGTTGACTATGGTTGACCATGCTTGACTATGCAAGTTCGTCATGGTTGAGCATGTTGACTATGGTTGAACATAGTTGATTATAGTGGAACATGCTTGACTTTAGTTAAGAAGTTGAATTCAAAATTATGTCACAATATGACATTAAGAGGTTGAATTCAAAATGAAGTCACATTGTAACATTAAAAGGTTGAATTCAAAATTATGTCACATTACAATATGTTTGAAGCCTCAAGAGCCCCCAAGTTTTAAGGAGAACTTGGAGTCCCACTTTCCATTTTCTACTTTTCGGAATTCATATTTATCTTACTCTCTCATTTCCTTATAGCCTTGTTTCTTCAATCCTTATTGAAATGGCTTACTTCAATTTTGCTCTCATCAATCCCTTTTCCTCATCTTTTTATTTTTTCCTTTATTTCGATCTCCTTTTCCTTTGATTGAAGTTTCTTTTGTTCAAACTCTATTCTTTTTATTAGGTTTTAATACCATGTGATATTCAATTTTAATTGTTTTGCAATTTGATTTTTTACTAAATTTCAATTGTTTTGCAATTTGATTTTTTAATAAATTTCAATTGTTTTGCAATTTAATTTCTTAATATATGTTGAAATTATCTATTTAATAATGTTATTTTCTTTTAACGTATTTTCTTTATTTTATTTTTGTACATTAATTTTTAATACAATTTTATATTCTCATTCATATATATATATATATATATATATATATATATATATATATATATATATATATATATATATGAGAATGTATATATATGTTTGTTGAGAAAAGAAAAGGAGTGTGTTTGAAGACGGGTAATACAGGCAGAAGAGAAAGGGAATGGGTTGTTGGTGTAGAAATATAAATTTTGTCCAATTGTTAGTATTTCAAAATTTAATTACTAAAATTGTAATATGAGTTGTTCCTTATGAAATGGGTGCACACATCTATTTACAATTATTAAAATTTCTTTATGAAGGTATTATTTATGAAAATGGGTTTATGACTCTATTACAATATTAAAACTTACTATATTTCAAATTTGGTTATCTAGATCAAATTTGGTTCCCAAGATCAGGATATTACCATTACGCATTTATTTACACTATCAAATTTACAAAATTATAAAATTTATTATTAAAATCATAATTTTCTATTCCCGAAGATAAACTGCTGAAAAGGAAAAATTCCTCCCTGAATAAACCACTCCGGAGAATGGATGGATCGCTGGTGTTGTGATTGTGTTTCGTGGAAAGGTACGGGCAGCCTAGTCAAAGAAGTGGCCGTCAAGAACCAGTCAATTTAACTTTATAACACTCAAAGAGCACGAAACGAATAGAGCCCTACTCCATAAATAGTATTTTAATGAGAGCATTTACACGATTATTGTACAGATATTGGTCACCTGAAACATTGTACAATGTGAATAAACATATTTTAAAAAATAAAAAAGAAGAATGACACTAATAATTGCACTGCATGAATTTTATATAAAGACTGTTATATACTGAAAGTGTTATCAGTGGTTCTACATTTATAAGAATATAAATATAAAATTATGTGGTTAAAACGCAGAACGTTTAAATTTAAATTACAATAAATGGAAACGATAATTTTTGACAATTGTATTACTATCATAAAATAGACATATACATGGCAAATTCTAAAATAAATTCTAAAATATTTTTAAATTAGTTGAAAAATGAAAATCGGCCTTCCAAACTTTTAGTGCGAAACAAAATCGGTAGCAAGATTTCGAAAGAGTTGATCGAATTTCGTTTTCATTTCTCTTCCGAATGCCTTTATAAAAGACGCTTCGTATGTTTTAAATGAACTTTTTCTTCCAAAAAAGAAAATTTCTCCATTATATTAGTATAGTATAATTGTTCAAAACTGTATGATTGTATTACAAATACTACGTCTGTGAAAGACATTAAACAAAAAACTTACATCAAATTTTTCTTAAATATAGAAAGATTTCACCAAAGCTTAAAACTCAGCTTTGGGAAGAAAAACAAAACATATAAAACTGAAGATTCTTGAACCTTTTACTATCAGTCCAAATTTATGTGAGGGAGATGTATTATCTTTGGCCCTCAATGTCATTTTCCCAGCTGTAAAAAGCAATGCTTCCTTCCGGTTCCATGTAGGATTTCTTAGATAGAAAGTCTGCCTCTAAGTTGTGTGTCCTGTAAATATGCTGAAAACTTAAATCTTGGAACAGATTTAATAGCCCCTGCACTTTTGACTTCCAACCCTCGATGGCGCAAACTTGTAGCTTCCCTTTTTTGTTGAGTCAGACGATCACCACCTTTAAGTCGCCCAGGATTTGCAATTTGGTATGTGAAAGATGGTGTGCTACCGTCAGGGTTGCCCAAACTCCCATTAGTTCGGCTTTTGTGTTTGTCCCATTTCCACAATTCAATGTCCATCTAAGAACCCTGGAGCCATGAGATTTAATAAATCCTCCTGCGCCACATTGGTGTCCATCTGCACTGGCCGCCCCATCAAAACAAGCTACAAAGAAACCTTCCCGGTATGTAAATTCACTAAGGCGAGATTTTTGGAAGTTTCGATTGCCCGCCTTCAACTGAAGCATACTCAAAATTCTAATGATAACACGACTTACAAATGGAGTACTGTTTTCAAAAATTGTTGCGTTCCTCTCCAGCGAAAGACACCAGCATGATAGCATCGAAAGATAGGGAATATTTGATTTTTCTTTTGTCCATTGTTGATAACAGTCTATTCTAGTCTCACCCTTCCATAAAAACTTTAGATGGAGGAGAGTTTTTAATCTATGCTAGACGGAGTTATTGAAGTAACAAGTGTTGAAAATATGATTAATGTCTTCAGTGGAGCTTTTGCAAAGTGTGCAACGCCTAGGGCTGCTCCAGTCTTTCCTCTGTAGCATTTCCCAAGTGTGTATCTTCCCCTCTATAGTCAACCACGTGAATAGTTTAATCTTTAGCTATATTGACCATTTCCAAAATCCTCACCTCCACCCTCAAATTTTGTTGATTCCCTATGTAGAAATATAAGCCAAGTAAACATTTTTGGAAGATAGATTACCAAAGTGGTCTCCGCCTGTCCACATTAAAGTGTCACTGTAATCTCCAATGGAAACACCTGAATTGGTGAGAGATTTAATGTAGTGATCCCATTCAATTGCCAATGGGACCGATAGGTCCAGGTCGGTCTGATTGTACCAAGTAGGAGAAAGACCCGATCTTCCTTCAATATTCCAAGCCTGTGAGAGCGTCGTGATATTTTTAAGTTTTAAAGTTGAAATCAACTCTAGCGAGAGAAAGGATATGTCCTCCAGTCCCATTATTCTATCAGTACCTATCGCCACTTGTTGGCCAGACCCCGGCTGCCAACAAAGCCAATGTGTAATCAAGTGTATGGATTTTAGTAAGCCCCTCCAAATCTTAGACACCAATGTCAGATTGAAAGTTTGAGCCTGTACCATTTAATGATCGAAGTCGTTGCTAAATATTTATCCATTATGACATCATGCTAGATACCATTACCCATAAGAACTCTCCATAACATGTTTGCTACCAATGACTTACTGAAAAGAAAAATATTTTGGAATCCCCATCCACCATGACTCTATGGTAAAGCCAATGACATCTAACGACAAAGATGTAGATGTGGAAGATCCTTATTCCCTCGCCAAAGGAAACTGTACATGAGGTTCTTAATCTTATTAAGAATAGAACATGGGATGATAGCCAAGGACAACCAGTAAACTGGTATACTTTCAAGAGTCGATTTGACTAGTGTGAAATGCCCTCCAAGGGACAACCAACGGTTGCACCAAATATCGATCTTATTTTCTAGTTTAGTAAGTAGCCAGTTCCAATCGGATTTGTTATGAGGACCCGTAGACAAAAAGTAGCCAAGATATCTGAGACCCACTAAGAGTGGAATAAAACTGTATGGGAGACAGTTTCTAAAAGGAGCTAATTCCACCTCAGATAAACCTGCATGGAGCACTGTGGATTTTTCTATATTGACCTTTAATTCTGAAGCTTTGCAAAAAATCTTTATAGTGTCCTCAATCTCTTGCCATTCATTTATAGATGCGTTTGTCATTAGTAAAATGTCATTTACAAATAAAATGTGTATGATCTTTATCAACCTAGAGACTTTGATACCTGTGAGCTTCTTGGCAGCCTTTTTATCTTTTAGAATCAAACTCAGACCTTCAATAACCAAGATGAATAAGAGTGGTGACAGTGGGCAACCCTATCACAATCCACGATCGCTCCTGAAGAAGTCAATCGCTTCCCCATTAACAAGAATTGTGAAAGTGGAGGAGGAAATGCAACTCATTATCCAGTTGGTGAAATGAACATCAAACCCTATCTGAATAAGGATCAACCACAAAGTATCTTAGTCTATGCAGTCATAGGCTTTTTGTAAGTCAAGTTTCAAGATAATTGATTTGATATTCTTCTTCTTGATACTATGGAGGCATTCAAAATCCATGCCAATGGCGTCCTGTATCTGACAGCCCTTTAGGAAACCAAGTTGTTCTTTTGAGATGTGTCTTGAAAGAATGGGCTTAATGCAACTTGCAGTAATTTTAGAGATAAATTTGTAAATACGATTGCAAACTGATATGGGTTTGTAGTCATTGATTGTTGTCAGTTTATTAGACTTTGGGATCAACGCAATAAAGGTTGATTTTATACCCCTGATGATTTTACCAAGTGTTCGTGTTTCCTCCACCATCTCTAGAAGATCAATCCCCACCAGATCAAAGAAGACCGTGAAGAACTCCACGGTCCATCCGTCTGGACCCAGACTCTTGTCCTCATTAAAGGAATGTAGAACCTCTTTTAATTCTTCTATGTTGACAGGACGGGCTAGATCAATGGAATCTGTGTCAGTGACCATGTGTGTAAAGAGTCATGTAATTCTGCATTGTTCCAAAGATATATGTTGGTCTTGGACTTTGAAGAAATTGCTAAAGTGTCTTATTGCCTCTGATTTTATGTTATCCTGGCCGGTGTGTAGGTAGCCTGATGAGTCGTTGATCTCCCAAATGTGTTTCTTGTTTCTTCTATAATTAGCATATTGGTGGAAAAACTTTGTATTCTGATCACCTCCCTTTATCCAAACTGCTCTGCTACGTTGTCTCCAAACTTCTTCCTTAGCCTTTAAAATACTATTTTGTTCCTGTTTCAAATCAATTGAAATCTTTTCATTCTCAACTGATAATTCTCCTTTGACCCGAAGCACTAGAATATCACTAATATCCAATTCCAATTGTCTCATTTTCTGATTAGAAGTTTTGTTCTTTTCTTCCATCCACTGTTTGGTTTCATGTTTTAAATCTTTTAGTTTCCAGAAAATCCTGCACTGTTTGCTTTCATCAATAAGATACCTAGGATCCAACCATATCTTATGTACCAGGGAAATATAATATGATTTTGTCAGCCATTGTGGATTCAATTTGAAATGGTATGGTCTGTATATCAGTCCACTTTCTAACTGTAATAGAATGGGAGCATGATTAGAAACGTAGGGATATTCCACCCAAGAGCGGTGAATACCAACCTCGGAGAGAAGCTCCTCTGAAACATAGAACATGTCCAAGTGCTTTGCAATAGCGCAATTACCTTGGCTTCCATTTCTCCAGGTGGGGACCAAAGTGTCTGGTTGAACATCAACCAAATGGTTGTTTTGAAAAAGAGTCTTAAAATAATCGGATAGCAGCTCGACCATAGCCGAACCACCCCATATTTCACATGTTGAAACTGTGAAATTCAAGTCTCTGGCTATGATTAGATTTTTGTGTGATAGAATGCCGCTTTCCTCTAGCACGTTCCAGAAGGTCCTCCTCTCCTTGCAAGGTCCATAGGTGTTAAGAATGAGAAACTTCCTTTTATTTGAAATGTCTTTACCTGTACATAGTATTCCACCAATACAAAGATAAGGAACCAATACAAATTTACCAGGATCCCAAGATATCAAGAGTCCACCCGAAGTCCCAACAACATTAATCGCACAAGATACCCAAGATGGCTGGAGGCCATACATGAATGCTCTGGCCTTTTGTTCAGGGACCAAAGTTTCTTGAAAAAACAATGATGTTAGGATGAGTCTTGTTCAGTAACTGTCTCACCGAGGCCTTTTTTAGGGAGCCTCCCACCCCACGTAGGTTAAGGGATGGTAATAACATTATCGAGCCCTTGCCAGGGCCTTCACTACTCTAAGTGCCCCATTTTCCTTTGTAGGAGAAACAAACTCAATTAACTGGGAAGGAGTGGGAATGGCCTTCTTCCTGGCACTACGTGTTTTTATAGGTGAGTATTCGATCCCCAGGCCGTGTGACCAAGCGTATTCTTTACCGGAAGCCGACCCCACCGGACAAGAGGAGTTGGATGTACTATCTAAGGGGAATTTTTTTTGTCTAGAGTTTCCAACGTAAGAAGGTAATGGGATGGTGGATGAATGGTCCCGCAAGTATGGTAAAAGGGAGTCCAAAAATTCATTTAGGGAAGAGTCAAAATGTTCTGATTCTTGATAACCTGGAAGAGTAGGTGAAGCATCTGTGTGGGAAATAGGTAGACAGTCCGAAGGAGAAGTCGGTTGACAGACCTCAAGTATCGGTGAAGAAGCAAGTGGAGAGGATGAAATATAAATGGGTAACAGATCCCTAGAAGGAATAGGGGTTTCAAAAGCTGTAAGGAGAGATTCCATGGGTTTTTTTTCTTTCTCCTGTGAAGGGACCAGTACCTCTGACACAACAAAAGTTGTTTCCCCTCTCATGCCCCCCCCTCAAAAGTAGTGTTCTCCTTAAGCCAAACCGAGACATCCAAAACCTCTCTTTCTAAAAAAGTCAGTGAAGAAAAGAACGAGGGACAATGGGAGAGTAGCTTACCAGAGTTTGAAACCGGAGGAGAAAAAAAAACAGTTGGTTCTGAAGGGGGAATAAAAACTTCTGAGAAATTATTTTTTACATCCAGCGAAGATATATAAGAAGGATCATGTAGTTCTTCATCTTTTGGTTCATCGGGTGAGCTCCAATCATTGCAGTCTTTTTGTAGGTGGCTCGTTTTGTGACAATGGCCGCATCGAAATGGTATGCCAAGGTAGTCGAGTTGCTGAGAGGTTTTCCTTCCCCGCCATTCTATCTCCAGGCATTCGGGTAAGCCTTGGTGGATATCAACTTCTACTAAATCATGATCCACCTTCCTGTAAACATAACTTAAATTATTAGAGTCCACCAAAATAAAACCACCCAGAGCATTTCCTCTCGCCTTGAGCACAGAATAATTCTAGAGGTGTATGGGGAGGCCCGGAAGGAGCACCCATAAATGACATTGTTGGAAGTAGTCATTTGTCGGGTTGAAAGCAATCCTCCACTTCTTTATCATAAGACTTCTTCCTCCCATCTTCCATCTCTTCTCCAAGAGCTTGTTCTGGTCATCCGGTGACTTGACAATGAAGCCCAGCCAACCCCTGGTCAGATAGAGGATCTCTGGTGTATATCCAAGGAGGGGAGACCAATGTGTTTGAACCCACTCCTGTAAGGGGACCTTGCAGAGATAATGGTAAGAGATTCTTCCAACGAGGCCATAGAGGGTGAGGCGATCCGCCTCTTCTAAACCGACGCCCGAGCCCATCACCAGCTTACGCTTGGTCTTTACAAGTTTCCACAGCTTTCGAGAAGAACTAGGTTTTCTGGAGGTGTTTGTAAACCTGGTGTTTGCGCTCGCCTTCACCTTATGAGCATAATCAAAACCAGAAGTCTGTAAACACTTAGGGAAGTTACGAGGAGAAAAAGAGCGACTAGTGAGATTGTCTAAATGAGGGAGATGGAGACAGGGTAAGTCGTTAGTGGAAATAGGTAGCTGGGATGTCCCATCCGACAGAGGAGACTTTAAGGAAGGATTAATGGAGTGCAGAGTGTCTATCTTCTCAAAGAGGCCAGACTGTTGCCACAACACTTCATCCGTGGGCTTGATTAACTCAACAGCGTGGTGATTTATGTCATCAGGTTCGAGAGGTAAGGAGGGACCTCACCATTTGTGTTCCATTGTTTTCTAGTGCCAAAGGTCAGCCCTTGAACGATTAGAAGCTTAGAAGGTGGGAAACGTGCCCAATCTAGGAACCATAGCCCATAAAGTGAAATAAATGTAGGTATTAAAAGTGATGGTAGTAGGGAAAAGTGAAAACGTGCTCTATAATAGTGAAATACCTAGAGAAAAGCTAAACATGTAGGAAGAGTGAACCAGGTTTATCAAGCCTCCCAAAGACTACTCGAATAATTCTGTGGAGGACAATGTTTGTTTCCTGTGTAAAAACTGCCATTGTAGGTTTGAAAATTTGAAATCCTGCCATTAGTCGCCAAGAGTTGCAGAGCCAACCCTCTAGACTTACCCTCTAGACTTACTCCTCATTGAGTAGTGAAGATGCATGTTTGTTATTAGAAAAGTGTATTTCGATCCAAGTAAATAACATCATCAATTCCTTGCATTAGTGGAGCAAGAATACCCTTCTTTATAACTTCAATTGCAACTCCAGTTCCAAGGTCCAGGGCCATGGTGTTGCTCGAAGAGGAGAGAGAAAAAAAGAGAATATATTGAGTATCAAAATGGAGAAATCTGACCTTGACTATACGAGGAAAAGAAAATGTATGGAATAGGCATTTATAATAGGGGGAGGCGATGTTGGTGTCATGGAATTTTCTTACAGCGTGGTTGTGGAAGTGGTCGCCAAAACGACAAAAACTCTATGACAGATAACGAACTGTTCAAACCAAAGTGACCTTTTCTTACTTGGCACCCGTTCAAATTGAGACGATCCACACAACATAAATTAAAATGTCATAAATTAACTATTGTGCTCATATTGGTCACCTGAAATATTGTACAATGTGAATGACAACATACAAATAAAAAATCAAAGAGAGACTAATAGTTGTAACCATATCAAAGTTTGCCCATATCAATTTTAAATAAAAAGTTTGCTAGACATTGAAAAAAGAAGAGATTAATAATTCTATCCACATAACTTTTTTCAGCTTTAATAATTAATAATTTTTTATATTTTTTCAGCTTTCATGTCCAAATCCTCAATAGGACGCCACTTACGACAAATAGCCAATTTATTTTTGGACTAGACCTTCACAAGTACGTCCGTAAACGAGCTATGTTCAAGGCAATAAATGCGACTCTAAACTAACCGGGCCAAATAAAATCCACCGAGATTAGATTTAGAAATATTTAGAATGAAATTGACTAAGTTTTAATTTAAAGGGAAGCTTTATTATACTCCCATGGTCCCCTCTTTGATTTTGATTTAATATTGTTTCTCGAATACCTAGAAACAAAGCCAAAATGAATCATTACATTCATGTGAGTGAAAATAAATGTTTTCTCTAACCAAATTTCAATCTTTAGTGTTAAAAATTATACTTTTATCATATTTAGGGTGAGTGAAAGTATTTAGATTAAAAATTATATTTTTATCATATTTTAAAAGTTTTTCACATGATTAAGTTTTTAAATAAATCTTTTGATATTTTTGTCTTCTTTAATAAAACAAAAAAAAATATTTGAAATTTAGAGGAAAAAAATAATTTAAAATTTTTATCACATAATTTATTTTTTAACTAATTTCTTGATATCTTTGTTGTATATAAAAAAAATTCTTATTATACTAATATTTAAGAGTTTTATTATCTAATTTTTTTATTATACTAATATTTAAAACTTTTATTGTTTAAGGATTCAATACAAGTTTGTTATTATTATAGGTTTTCTTAATTTATTTATAAATGATAAATAATTTATTTTATATAATTTCCAACAAATTAAAAATAATGTTTTTTGAGATTTTTCCATTTATTTTTAATTTAATTTTGGATTTACAATAATAAAATTTAATTTTAGATTTATAATAATAAAATTTAATTTTCCAATTATAATATATTTTTATTAATAATTTAAAATATTTTAAATTTTTGATAAGATATTTTGCAAAATTAAGTTTTTAATGTATTAAAATATAACCTGAGTTAAGAACACATGTTTTCTTCTAAGAAATCACAAGTTCAAATCCTAATAAAACATGTTTTCTTCTAAAAGATCACGAGTTCAAATCCTAATAAAAAAAATAATAATTTCTCCTCATTATGACTTGATTAATTTTGAAATCAAAATATTTTTTATTATAAGAAATATGTAAGATAAAATCCAATATTAAACAAACTAAAACCAAATTCTATTAACAAACTAAATATATTAACCAAGATAGTATTGAAATTTTTTACAACTTACAATTTTCTCAAGCTTAAATAATGTAAAGTGGAAATAATCTTGTAAAAAGAATTTGACTATATTTTCTATTAAGTTAATTATGTTTATTAGTAAGTTAAACATTGTTTTCTATAATCTCAATAAATAATCAGTTATAAAATCCTCTAATTTTAATATCAATTTATATTGAAACATAATTAACATAAACATTGTTTTCTTAATATCAATAAATAATCAGTTATAAAATCCTCTAATTTTAATACCAATTTATATTGAATTTTTTAATTGGTTTTTAATGCTATACAATATTTACTATTTTCATTATTTAAAATAAAATGTCATAGGTTTGTTAATTATTGAGACTGGTCCTCTAATGTTCACTATTTTATTTTTAAATATCATTCACTTTAGTTAGTATTTTATTTTAAATGTCATTCATTTTTTTCTCATTTTATTTTAAATGTCATTATTTTTTCTCATTTTAAGTACACACGATTACATTTTTAAAATTATATTGTTTTATTTTAAATGTCATTCACTTTTGTTAGTATTTTATTTTAAATGTCATTCATTTTTTCTATTTTAAGTAAACAAAGATTACATTTTTAAATTATATTTTTTTCTTTAGAAAAAAAGTCTAATTTTATTACTTTTACGAACAAAATTATATTTTGTATATACACTTAAAAAGTGGTGTATTCTGTTACATTGTAGTCTTATAGCTGTATGTTGTTTTATTTGGTTCAAAATTGCTTCTGTAGATGGTATTGTTGTATATTCCTCTGTATTGCATAGTGTATGCTTGAAATATATATGGTCATTATCGCTTTTCGAAGAAGCTCCTGCTCTTCAAAGTGTTGTTCAAAAAAAACTGGAGGTTTGTTCCAAAAATGGATTGTGCCAATATTATTTTGTCTGTTCATTGTTGTGCTCAACTATTTTCCATTGGCCCACACCCAAACCGATCCCTTCTTTCGACCTCTTGTCCGCTTCTTTATTCTTTTCCCTGTAGACATGTTGGCAATCAATGAAGTCAAAATTTGTCTGCAATCGTTTTATATCTTCCACCGATCTAGCAAGTCTTATGTTTAAACATCTACGAGTGCCTTTTATCCAATTTATAATATTTAATGAATCCCCATAGACTTTAAGTCTCTGCCAACCTTTTTCTATGGCAAAACCAATGAGTAATTTGTAACTCATTAGTTCTGCAAAATTGTTGGTTCCTGTTCCGAGGCCTGAAGTCAGGACAAAAAAATGTGTGGATGAAAAGTGGAGGAGTCCTCCCCCTCCACAGTGAGTTTGTTGTGAGGCTCTATTAAAAAAACCCCGGGGGGAAGTTCTGTTGAGTGCTAACTCTTGCGTCCATCTGGAGGGTGAGCTTGGAGGAGACGAAAAAGAGGAGGACAGGTGGGCAACACTGTTTGCTGTCGAGATCTCTGGTCGAAGAGGTACACCTTTAAAGATGATGGAGTTTTGTGCCAACAAAACTCCCCAAATGACCAAGAGGGGGAGTGCTTTTAGGTGTTTGTAAGACATGTTATTCCACCACAACAGCCAGGAATGTTCCAAGTTCCTTAACTCCCACAAGCACTTTAAGTTAAGTAACTTTGAAATCTCCAACCAGACTTTGAGGATGTAACCGTAGTTCAGAAAAAGATGGGTAGTAGATTCTTTTTCTGTTTTGCAAAGAGAACACCATCCAGGTCCAACAAAATTCCGTTTCTAAAGGTTATCCCAAGTCAGGACCTTGTTTTAGAGAACATTCCACATAAAAAGCCTAGTTTTTGCTAGGCTTTTAACTTTCCACAGTTTGTTCCACCACCAAACAGTCTCCTGCGTATCTGACTGGCACTTTAAGTAACCCAGCTTGGGTGTGTAGGATCCAGATGGTGCAAAATCCCAAATAAGTTCATCCTCAGAGTCTGATAGACATATTTGTGCAACCTTAAGACAATGGATAAAGAGTTCCAGTTCTCGTGAATCTTCTTCGTTGAGTCCCAAACTGAAAGGGTCCTTCCATCCCTGAGCCCAAAGCGTGGTGCGATTAGTGTCCGCCAGGGAACTTAGGAAGTAAAAGTCCCTGGAGTGTAACGACTGGATTAACTGTTCGGTAAGTAAATGGTTCCCAACACTGCTTGACCAGGGGTCCAAACCTATCCCGAGTCTGTTACCATTTCCAATATTCCAGGCTAAACCATTTTCTATAATTGGAAAATCATTTATGATAGCTTTCCAAATCACCGAATCTCCTTTCGTAGTTTTTGGTTGGCACCTTATCCAGGTCTCAATTGAAACTGGTGCAATGTACTTCTGTCGGATAAATTTAGTCCAAAGACTCGTGGTATTAAGAAGACGCCACCCCCCCTTTGCTGCCAGTGCTTTGGAGAAGTGGAAGATGTTTTTTAGTTCCCAACCCCCCAAAGACTTTGGTGTGGCAATTTTCTCCCAGCGAACTCAAAGAATTACATGTGAATCTGATTTGCCACTCCAGAGGAACTTGGAGGAGAGTTTTCTAGCAACATTCAAAATTCCTTTAGGGATCCAAGAGAGAGACATCCAATAAACGGGGATGGCTTCCAGAACCGATTTGACCAATACCAATCTTCCTGCTCGTGACAACCATCGTTGACTCCAAGAATTTATTCTTTTGTCTAGCTTTTGCAAGAGCCACTTACAATCTTATTTTCTGTAGTAATTGGGGTTTAGATTAAAACCCAAGTATTTTAATCCTTCTGCTAAAGATCTTTCTTCGAATGGAAAGTAGTTAAAGTGGGTTGATTCTTCATCATCAGAAAGCAGAAAGGTAGTGAGTGACAATTTTCGATCATTTATTTGCATCCTTGTAGCTTTTGAAAAGAGTGAAAGAATGTCCCTTAGAGTCTTAGCTTCCCTTCTTGTCCCTCCACTGAAAAGTAAGACATCATCCACGAAGAGGAGATGTGTAAGGGACAGAGTCTGTGAGATTTTGATCCCCAAGAGTTCACTTGAATTGGTGCTTTGTGTAAGAGCTCTGTTGAGTCCTTTTGCTACCAGGAGAAAGAGGAGTGGTGACAAGGGGCGGCCCTCTCTGAGCCCTCTTTCAGGAGTAAAAAAGGGGGAGGCTGAGCCATTTATTAGAACTGCAAAGGACGCTGAAGTAAGACAACTCATAATCGATGTAATAAACGATACTTCAAAGCCTAAGTGGGTCAATTTAAATCCACTGCCCCTTTTAATTTCCTGATCTTCATACTGTGTAAGCCTTCTTGAGCTATTCCTATAGCTTCATGAATCTGTCTCCCTTCCAGAAACCCAAACTGTTGTTCTGAGATATTTTTTGAAAGGATTTTTTTGAACCTTCGAGCTATAATTTTGGAGATGATTTTGTATTCACAGTTACAGAGTGATATTCGTCTAAATTCATTCAAAGTCTCTAGTTTATTCATTTTTGGGAAGAGACCTATGAAAGTGGCATTTAGACTCTTAGGGATTCGGCTTGAAATCCTTTTATCCTCCACCATTTTCAGCAGATCCGTTCCTATGATTTCATAGCATCCCAAGAAGAATTCTATCATCCTATCTGGGCCTGGGCTTTCATCCGTTTGAAAAATGTGCAGTACCTCTAAGAGTTCTTTTTTAGTAATTTCACTCATCAAAAGACGATTATCTTCTTCTTCTACAAATCTAGGGAAATATTGGGCCACTACTACTTCCTCTATTGTAGCTTGGTTGTCTTCTTTAAAGAGGTTTTTGAAGTAGTTCTTCCCTAGGAGTGACATCCCTTTAAAAGAGGATTCCAAGTTTCCATCTTGATCTTTTAAATGCCAAATGGTATTGACATTTTTCCTTCCTTTTGCATAGGCTTGAAAGAACTTTGTGTTTTCATCTCCACTTTCCAACCATATAGCTCTGCTTTTTAGCCTCCAAGTTTCTTCTATTTCTTTTAGCATCTTTATCCTTCTTTTTTTTCCAGATTTAGTAATATGATTTTTTACTGTGTTGAGCTCAATAGGTCCCCTTCATCATCAACGAACTTTTTTAGTTTGATTTAGATTTCTTTTAATTCCTTATCTTCTCATTTTCTTTTTTGGATAGCCCAAGATTTTACAAAATATTTGATTCTTCTTAAATTTTTAGTAAACTGAAAATCTGTTGATTGAGGGATGTCTTGTCGGAAGGGAGTCCAATGTTCCTTGATTAACTTTAAAAAGGAATCATCTTCTAGCCACGTTTTGTTGAATTTGAAAGGGCTAGCTGGTTTTTCTGAATCCTGTCTTAGCTCCAGAAAGATATAATGGTGGTCTGACAATCCTCCAAAGTCAATCCACTGCTTGATGGTCATAGACTTTATTAGAAGAGTATCAGATATCAAGAAACAATCAAGTCTTTTTGCCACTCCATCTGTTCCGATTCTATTATTCTTCCAAGTAGGTTTGAGGGAAGGTGGAGCTAGGTCTGAAAGAGAAGCTTCTGCAAATTTGTTGTTGAAGTAGTCCGCCAATGGATCAAGTCTCGCACTGTCCCCCCAAACTTCTGAGGGGCCTAAGGAGAGACTTAGCCCCCCCCCCCTAAAATTAGTAAATCCTTAAAGAAGTATTTTTTCAGGAGTGTATCCCAAAAGGGTTTCCTATTTAGATAAGGTCCATAAATGTTGAGGAATTGGACTGTCGCTTTTAAAGCAAGGAGGAGAAAGGTAATCCCAAGGCTTGAGTCCAAACCCCAAGTGTTGGGGACTTGAAATTTTTGAGAGTTCCATCCAGTGGCCAAACCTCCATATCTTCCCATAGAATCCACCATCGTGAAGCTCCATCCAAGAAGTAAGCGCTCCAAGCCAACTTTAACCTCCTCCCCAGTTCCCATAGTTTCTTGTAGAAGCAAAAAATCTGGGTGTTCTAAAGAGATCACCCTTTTTAAGATAGATTTTTTATGGGCTCCTACCAAACCCCTGCAGTTGAAGGACATGATATTCATGGAGACACCTTGCTCCTAGGCTTCACTGCTCTAAGTGCCCGTTCAATAGATTGTTGAGTTTCGGCCAAAAGATCCAATTTCACCTTTGTTTGTGCTTTATACAAGAAGGATTTTCTCCCTCGTCCTCCCCTACCAGTAAAGGTAATCTCCTCTTTTCCCAGTCCACCTACGGCTTTGGTTTGGGATCTTAAGAAGTAACGGGTGGAAGAGGATTCCCCCGATTGGGTAGAGGAGGAAGAGTTTTCTTCAAGGATGTAGAGTCTCTTAGGGGGAGGGGGGGCTTCCAAAAGGGGAGGTTCCAAGGATCTGCCTTGTCTGGCCGCGAGAGATTTTATGGAAACATAATTGAGTGATAAGTTTCTCAGGGCCTTTGTCCAATCCTTACCCTCTAAAGACAGATTATTAATTAAAACAGTAATAGGGGGAAGGGGACAAGGAGTAATACCCGAGGTCCCAAGAGCCGACAAGTCTGGGGATGTTGTAGAAGTGCTTGTAATCTCCAAGTGTCCATCAGTCACCCTTTCGAGGGTTGGCGAGTGATCCATCTGAGTCTTATCAACTGTAACCTTCGTAGAAGGACCTGGTTCCAACATGGCAAGAGTAGTTAATTCCGAAACAGTTTCTTGTTGTCTGCTGGGTTTTGGAGAGGAGGGAGTTAACTGTGCTCTGTAGAAAGAACCCCCTTTTGTTCTTAAGGGAAGATGACAAGAATCCACCAGGTGCCCATACTTGTGGCAGTGGTGACATCTGAAAGGGACATTCTCATAGTCCAATAATTGAGTATGTGTATATCCTTCCCAAGTAAGGTCAATCTCTTCTCCTAACCCTTCCCTAACATTTAGATTAACCAGAATCCTCACAAGTTTCCTTTGTTTATTTTTTTCAAAGGATAGGTTAGCTTCCAGAAACTCCCCTAGGAAATTTCCAATAGCTTTGAAGTAATCCAGCGCCCAGAATTGAAGAGGAAGGGCTGGCAAGCAGACCTAAACATAAATTTTGTCCATTCTTTCCTTTGTGGCATCAAAAAGAGGACTCCATGGCTTCAGCAATAGAGGGGAGGAATTTATACTCCAATTTCTCCCCAACACCCAATTAGTATCCTCCGGTCGATTGAATTGGAAAGCAAATCAATTTTGGCTTAATTCAATAACTTCAGAAGTATACCCCAGGTCTTCTTTCCAGGCCGACTCTGCCCAGTAAACTATGGTTTTGTGGTCAAAAAATCTGCCGCTGGCTCTCCCAACCAGTGTCTGCTTCGCCATTTGCACCACATTGTTCATGCCGACTTCTCTCCCTAGTAGCAGATTGCCTACTTTCCCTTTGGAGGAGGGTCCTTTCCTTTTCCTTTTATGTCGTCCTCTGTAAAAGCCCCTGTCATCCCACGGAACCTCTAAGAAGTACTCTGGAGAATGTGTCCTCCTGTTTAATGTAAACCCTCGCTGCTCTTCAACGTCTAAGTGGGCCGAGATAAAGCCTCGTGGAGAGGTAAAGCCCAAACCCTTACGGCTCGAATCCAAGACATTGTTTTCGTCAAACTGTGGTCCTTTCTCCACCGTCCCATAACCAAGAGAATCAGGGTGGAGAGCTACTTTTTCTTGAGTTAGCCAGTCTAGGGCTAGGTCAGGCGATCCAATGACTGAGAGGTAACAATCAGAAGTGAGGGTGTTCAAAGACAGGTACTTAAAAAAGGTACCAAAACAACCTGAGAAAATGTCCGCTCCTTGCGGGGAAGAGAGAGGGGTCGAGAGTGTTCCTGTCAGTGGAGATGGAGGCTTCGGAGACAAGAGTTGGTCTAGCGGTGAGAAGCCAGCTGTCGAAATCCCCAGAGAGGGGTTAGAACCGCAAAAGGTAAGTGAGTGCGGAAAGTTTGAGCCTTTGTCCATGGCTGACCTAGGAGACTGGGAACAGGGGTAGTTACGAGGCTGTGGCGATTAGTAGGAGCGAACAGAGGGGTCAGTGGTCTAGGGGAAAACTAGGGTAAAAAAAGGGTAAAACTGTCATCGTAAAACTATAAAATCTAGAGAATATCAGCCGCAATCCTGCTCCTTTGTGCTGGAGAAAACCCCAGACGTCCAGACGTCATCATGCTCCCCCTCTAGAATTTAGATCATTTTTAAATTATATTTACTTTTAACTTGAAAATAATTTTTTTTAAACTAAATTTATTATATTAAAATTATTTACTATATGTTAATGATATTTTTTTTTTGTTTGTTAATTTGTGCGGAACCTGTTGGGTACGCGATTAACCTGTGGCTTGAGAAACCGCGACTCAGGGGCATCTAAGCCGTCAAAATCACCCGGGGATCGC
>JZKD02S1023398.1:456792-474961 GCA_000966675.3 Picea glauca | reverse complement strand
TTGGTCTCTTTCTTGCCGCAGTGTGGTCCATTTGGTATACAAGTCGTCATAACTTCCAACAGGGTAGTATTGTTCCTTAATAGCATCCCTGAAGGATTCCCAGGTGGTTGTGACTATAAATAATGAGGGTTCCTCTATTTCTTTTTGCTCATAGAAAGTTTCCCACCAATCTTTGACATGGGGAACGACTTTGAGGAGTGCAAAAGTAATATTTTCTCTATTCAAAATGTTATAGACAGAAAAATACCCTTCTAGTAGATTCAACCACTTGTTTACAACATCTGTGTCTATCTAACCTTCAAATATAGGAATATCCAAGTTTATTTGTACCTTGAAGGGGGCGACGCCTCCGCTCGAAGAAGATATGTCGCCTGTTGGTAGCCACCGAAGGATTTGCGCGAAACTATCCATCATCTCGTTCCTCTGTTGCGTGAGGGATTCCTCAATCAACAGTTTGAAAGGATCTCCTGTTCCGTCATCTTTCTTTTCTCCTGCCATGAAAGGTCGCTTGGGCGTGCGAGAGATTTTGTCCTCAAGAGAAACAAGCTCGAGACCCAACTCTTTGTACTCCGACCTCGTTGGGGACATGCATTAAGACGATAAGGAGTAGACCGCTCTAAAAACACTAATCCGGATTTTATGAGCAGAACAAAATTAATATAGATTATTAACAGATGCTTAACATAGAATAACAGAGATACAGTAAAATTGGTTTTCTATTCAATAAGGAAATAAGATGAAATTGTAAAATACAACGAAAAACAAGCTTGTTGGAATGGTGGCGGCTTATCTCTGAGAAGAGATCTGACGGTTGCGCCCATTCTCAAGAAGATGAGTACAATGAGGCTCTGAAGGCTTTTTTACAATAAACATGAATTCCAAAACCCTAGACATCCAAAAACCTAACCCTAGGAGATGAAGCGCCAAAAGTCATGTGGGCCCCATTTGGGTAAGCCAGTACATCAACTTCCCGGGGTTGTAACTTTTGCATATGATCTCCGTTTTAGGCGTATGATAGCCCGTTGGAAAGATCTACCCAAGGAATACAACTGTTGTGCAAAATTTCATGGTGAAATTTTGCGATCGCAACATACCCAAAAAAACGTCATTTAGGGCCTCAAAACAGCTCCGGAAGTTCAGGACCCAAAAAACTGCTAAAAATAGTAAATTACCAAAATTGTCAGAAAGATGTTTTGAGCCAGCTGGAAAAGGTGGGTGGCCACTGATATCGACCTGGATCATCTAACCTGATGGGGCTTATGGATCAGTTAGCCAACTAGGGTCCTAAAAACAACTAAAGGAAATATGTTGGAGTTACTTCACACACACCTAGGATTTATTTTTCCTAATATTTTTATTTGTTTTTAGTCATAATTAGTCATTATCCAGTATCCTATATTTTAGGAGAGAAGATTCCACCTGGAGAATATTCTCTTTCAGTTCACACTTCAGTTTGACTAGTTGAGTTGAGTTTAGATGTTGCATTGGGATCATCACCATGCAACATTGGGATCATCACCATGCTAATTCAACCTTTCCTTGGTATCATCACTAGAGTGGAGCATTAGCCTTGATTCCCTCAGTTAAATCCTCACTACTCTCTATTCAATCAGTTAACTGAAGACTAGTTGACTAGTTAACTCAACTAGGTGGCAGTTCACTCCCGTAACTGTTTGAGAGACTAGAATAGGTGGCAGTTCACTCCCGTAACTGTCTGAGAGACTAGAATAGGTGGCAGTTCACTCCCGTAAATGATGGTGTGTGTCCAAATCACTCTATACCACCACTATGGAAACTTGGTTCACCTCAAGTCAAAATCATCAAGTTATACAGAGTATATCATGTGTAAATTATTTATTATTCATAACGATTAATGAGAATTCTTTCCATTATTTCTCTCCTTCTTCTTCATTTTCCAATTCTCTCTGCAAATGTGTGTATTATTGTTTACCTAGATCTATTCTGTGCAGGTTCAACAAATTTACATGGTATTAGAGCCGACAGGATGCGCAAAAGCTACACCAAAACTTTTTGCAAGTACAAAAGATTGAAGACAACGAAAAGATGGAATTCCAAAAAGAATTCATTCTTACACCTTATAACTATTTTTCATGGAAGGAGAAAATAGCGATACATCTCCAATCCAGAGGGTTGTATAAGTTAACCATGAATACATATACAGAGCCGAAATCAGCCATAGAAAAATCTAAGTACTTAAATCGCATGGATGAGGCACTCAGAACAATTTGTAGTCTTATTTCTCCTGATCTCCTTTTTCACATATATTCCTGTAAGACTCCCAACGAAGCCTGGAAAATATTGGAAGGGATCTTTGGAAAACAGGATGAGATGAGGGGACACATGCTAGAGGTGGAGCTGCTCACATTGGATCCAAAAATCTTCGACAATATCCAATATTACTTTACAAAATTCAAGGATTTACTGTCGCAACTCAAAGCTTGCGGGGTTGATAAATCGACGGAGGAGAAACAAATGGTTCTCACCATTCTCTCCAAGCTTGGTCCTGAATTTTCTGTCTTTGTATCTACATTCCATACTATTAGATTCTCCACTAGAGCCACCTGGAAGATGCCTTCTCTTGAGGACTTTATCGAATCCCTGACACAAGAGCAAACCAAGCTCATCAACATGGGCACAATCAAAGGCCCAAGGGCGCATGCACTCATTGTGCATGATGGCAGCCACAAATATTAGAAATCTAAAGATAAAGATAAGTGGAAAGCTCATGCACATACAAAGAAGGAAGGGTACACAAAACCTTTCACCGATACCTTCGGATCCAAAGGAGAAAAGGGAAGAAAAGAGGAGAAATGCACGTACTATCAGAAAGGATTCCATTTAGAATCCACATGCATGCAAAAACAAATAGATCTGATGTCTCAGATACTTCAGCAAAACAACCTTGGATATTGCATCCCCAAGGGTGCAAAGAAGAAGAAGCCAAAAGATCCGAATTCCAAGAAAGGCAATTCTAACCATGCCTTGATTGCCATCAACTCCTCTCCCGATGCTTGGATCGTAGATTCAGAAGCATCACATTACATGGCTGCCTCAAAAGTAGTATATTCTTCTTTGGATGCATACAAAGGTCCTCCTATTCTGATGGGGGACAACTCTTCTGTCGAAGTCATCGACAAAGGAAGGATTGAACTCACCAACGGAAGCTTCGAGAATGTGTTGCATGTTCCCAAGCTTTCTGTCAACCTTCTCTCTGTGTATCAGATGAAAAATTCCAACACCAAAAAGAAAGTCATATTCACACCAAATTTCGTGGACATCTACGACATGCAAACCAACTCCAGGGTTGCTACCGATGAGGTAAATCATCATTCTAGATTGTATACTTTTTCTGAATTCATTGAAACCGATTATTCTTTACTGCTTACTCATCCTGATGAAAGTAGTAGGATATGGCACGAAAGGTTTGGACATTTGAATTTCATATACATGCAACAACTTAGCAAGCACAGATTAGTTGATGGTCTACCAAACATCCATTTCTCCAAGGGAGTATGTGAGGGATGTGTTATCGGAAAACACCCTCAAGAGAAATTCGACAAGGGAAAGTCTCAGTGAGCTTCCGCACATTTAGATCTGATCCACAGTGACCTTATGGGTCCTTTTCCACATCCATCGATCAGCAAAGCGAGGTTTGTTCTCATTTTTGATGATGATTTCTCACGTTTTACTTGGATCTACTTTCTCAGGAAAAAATCTGAGGTCTTTCAACACCTCAAAGATTTCAAAGCTTTGGTTGAGACATAGTCCAGAAAGAAGATCAAAGTCCTCTCAACTGATAACAGGGGAGAGTATGTGAATCATGAGATCCACAATCTTTTCCATGAGGCAGGGATACAGATGCAACATACAATTCCCTACACTCCGCAGCAAAACGGAGTTGTTGAGCAAAAAAACCGATCTCTAAAGGAGATGGCATCTTGCATGTTGCATGCAAAGTCACTACCATAGAGACTATGGGCTGAAGCACTTAATTGTGCAACATACATCCAAAACAGATCTCCCCATAGATCTGTCAAGGATAATACCCCCTACGAGGCTTGGAGTGGCCTCAAACTGGAAGTGACCCACTTTCGCATTTTTGGTTCTCGTGCATGGGGTCGCATTCCCTCTAAAAAGAGGAAGGCACTTGATCCATAGAGCACTAAGTGCATTTTTTTTGGATACCCTGACAGTGTGAAGGGTTATTAGCTTATTGATCTTTCCTTGGACCAGCTCATCATTGAGCGTAGTGTCCAATTCGAGGAAAGTGTCTCACATGTACCTCAACAGTCGCATGCAGACACCTTTACTCTTCCACCAGTTCGAGATGATGAGCATGCACATGCCGACTCTTTTTCAGATGAAAGTTTTGATTCAGAGGACTCAGATGATTTAGATTCAAATTTAGAGTCAGTACACTCGGATGTATATTCATAGCATCCAAATGCAGTTGCAGAGCTAGAGCAGAGGCCCAAGTGGGCACAGACTACTCTTCAGGATGCAGGGGATCTCGTCAGTGATCCAATCGATACTAGGAGGACTCGATCTGATTTCGAGGAGCCTCTTGTTTCACTCACTGCCACTGAACCATTGCCTTCGAGGCATATTTTCTTGGTTCAGTATTCAGATCCACATTCTTATGACGAGGCTGCTGGAAATCCATTTAGGGAATCTATCATGAAGGAGGAGTACAACTCCCTCCTCGAGAACTAGACTTGGGATCTGGTTCCCCTTCCTTCTAGGAGGAAACTTGTCAGATGCAGATGGGTCTACAGGACCAAGAGCACAGTAGATGGACAAATCAATAGATACAAAGCTAGGCTTGTCGCCAAAGGATTTCATTAGGTTCATGGTATTGACTATGATGAGACCTTCGCTCCAGTAGCGAAGATGAATTCCATTCAATTGGCCCTTGCCATTGCAGTAGCTAAGGGATGGGAAGTCCATCAGATGGAAATGAAGAATGCATTTCTTCACGACGATCTCTTTGAGGAGATCTACATGGAGAAACCCCAGGGATTTATGCAAGACTCATCTTTGGTTTGTCGACTGAAGAAGTCACTTTATGGCCTCAAGCAGGCTCCGAGGGCATGGTATGCCAAGATGGACTCCTATTTTTTGTCATAGAAATTTATACGCTGTAAATCAGACTCGAATGTCTACATGCTCAGGATGGTTGATTCACTTCTACTTTTAGTTCTGTATGTTGATGATTTTTTGATCACTGGTTGCTCGACTTCAGTGATTGTTGCAGTCAAGAGGATTCTTCATGATAGGTTTTTAATGACGGACATGGGTCCACTACACTTCTTCATTAGACTTGAGATCAATCAGGATGCATCATGCATCAAACTATCTCAAGCCAAGTATGCATGAGATCTCCTTGAGAGATTTCACATGACAGACTGCAAGTCTGCTCCAACTCCTTTCCTATCAGGAGTCAAACTTGAGGATGGCAGGGAGACTCCACTGGTTGACAACACACTATACAGACAGCGAGTGGGGAGCTTGTTGTATCTCACACACTCCATACAAGACCTTTCATATGTAGTTGGCGCAGTTTCTAGGTTCATGTAGGAGCCACATGAGCTACATTGGAAAGTTGCAAAGTGTATCCTTCGATACGTACAGAGCACCATCACCTTTGGGATTCATTATGCAATAGTATCTACATTAGATCTCATTGGGTTTATTGATTTCGATTGGGCTGGCGATAACATTGATCGCAATTCCACATCTGGTTACTCACTCAGTCTCGGTTTTGGGCCTATTTGTTGGTTGAGCAAGAAGAAAGCTGCCATTGCTCTATCTTCAGTCGAGGCAGAGTACAGAGGGGTAGTTAACATAACAATTCAGGCTATGTGGCTACAACATTTTCTCACTGATTTGGGCATTCAGTTTCATCGGCTGATCGTCATCTAGTGTGACAACCAGAGCACTCTGAAGTTCTGCAGAGATCCAGTTCAGAGGCAACGGATGAAGCACATCAAGATCCACATGCACTACATCCAAGACTTAGTACACAAGGGGATCATCGACTTACAATTATGTCCTTCAGTAGAACAGATGGTAGACATTTTCACCAAGGCCTTCACTGAGCAGAAATTCCATTCTCTGCGAGGTCGTCTTGGAGTGAAGGACACGGTTGCCTAGCAACTATAGTTCTTATTTTACATACATTGTACCTTGAGGGGGGGGGTTTCCCATGACATTTTCCCTCTTTCCTCACTTTATTTTTAGTGTATCTTTTGTACTTGGGTACCTAACATGGCCTCGTTGCCGGGACTCAATCTTTATTTTCACCATAAAGATGTTCAGGGGGGGTGTTGGAGTTACTTCACACACACCTAGGATTTATTTTTCCTAAGGTTTTTATTTTTTTATTAGTCATAATTAGTCATTATCCATTCTCCTATATTTTAGGAGAGAATATTCCACCTAGAGAATATTCTCTTTCATTTCACACTTCAGTTTGACTAGTTGAGTTGAGTTTAGATGTTGCATTGGGATCATCACCATGCAACATTGGGATAATCACCATGCTAATTTGACCTTTCCTTGGTATCATCACCAGAGTGGAGCATTAGCCTTGATTCCCTCATTTAACTCCTCACTACTCTCTGTTCAGTGAGTTAACTGAAGACTAGTTGACTAGTTAACTCAACTAGGTGGCAATTCACTCCCGTAACTGCCTGAGAGACTAGAATAGGTGGAATTTCACTCCCGTAACTGTTGGTGTGTGCCTATATCACTCTATACCACCACTATGGTGACTTGGTTCACCTCAAGTCGAACTCATTGAGTTATACAAAGCATATCATGTGTAAATTATTTATTACTCATAACGGTTAATGAAAATTCTTTCCATTCTTTCTCACCTTCTTCTTCCTTTTCCAATTCTCTCTACAAATGTGTGTATTATTGTTTAGCTAGATCTATTCTGTGCAGGTTCAACACATTTACAAAATAAACTAACTAAGGAAAAGATTCTAACAATTGACACACTAATTACAAATGTTCATCTAAGAATGTGAATATACAAATGGTTATAAACATTTTATATACAGTTTACAAGGTTTGCATAAAATCTTGCGAAAGTAAATGTTTGTGATAGTGTTTCTAAACAAGATTAAGTAAGGACATAACTCTTTCTAATGTTTAAAAATAAATTAAACTACTAAACACTGAATGAATACGATTGTAATGATAACACAAAAATAGACAAAGCTAATTAACGTGAAAATAATGTAATCATTGTTCATTCAAATACAAACTACTTTAAAGAAAAGAAAACAATACATCGACTAACCTCTAGATTATCATCAACACTAAGTTGATCTCTTTGCATGTGTGTGAGCTCCTGCTTGTCCTACATTAAGTGGAAACCTATGACAGAAACAATCATAATACTTCCAGAATAAATTCTAGGAGGTGTTTCATATTTTTGGAGTGAATTTATAACAACAGAAAGACAAATAATTATATTTCCTGTGACCTCAAGATAACCAATAACCGAGAATGAAAGAAATATAAATTATAAGCAATGATGTTATCAACCATTTAATATCAAAAGTAAACTAAAAAATACCTAAATAGTTGAACGATCACAGGTAGAAACTAGACCAAAGATAATAGACAACATTTAGATAATCAATGATATAAAATATCATGTGAAGACAAGACTAAAGCTAAATCAACACAAGTAACATTTCATAACTAGAAATCATAGGATAAGACAATGACAAACACCACACAGTTTACACAGGTCTAAAGCCAATAGAAAGTTGTTTTCTCCTGTAATTTCAAAAATATATGTTCATTATGAGGTCTAGAAAAACCATACCCTCAACACCAAGCAACAAAATCTATTTAAACATGTCTTGGATCAGTTTCCTCCTATCATACAAGATAGAGGATGATCCCTGAAAATAGGTTTGTTTTACAATAATATAATAACAAAAGGATAATCTTATAGGAGTCTTTACATAAAAAATAATTACATTAATGACATTGTTTTTTCAAAAATGGGAAATCACTAAGCTATTGAACGCTTAACCCATGATTCCCTTTCCTCAAACATAGCATCATAATCTGTTGTTTACCTGAAATGATAAAACAAAATCAAATTTTAGATAATAATACAAACAAAAAATTTAAAATAGACTGGCTAAAGAATCGAAATTTCGATTTTGTAGCTAGTCTAAAAAAAAATTAAAAAATCAAAAGTAAATATAATATATTATTTCTCAACAGAATCAAATCAAAACAAAAACAACTATTTACCATTTCATAAATTTGATAAGGAGGCATCAGATAAGTCCGAATTTATAATGGTGTTGAAGTTTGTTGAGTTTTTAATTATCACATTACCAAACCGCTTAATCCTCTTGTTTTCCCTGTGAGCGTTCGATTGAACATAGGCCTTCAATTCATCATTCTCCCTTTTGAGTAATGAGTTTCTTGCTACCATTTGGTTTAATTATGCTTGAAGAAAGGGGACATCCCAGTAATAGTGTTCAATCCAATCAAAACAATTTGCACAATGAACTGGTTCTAAGGTAGGCAAAGGTTGAGCATGTTTTGCAGAGGGCAATTTAGTTTGTTCTGTGAATTGCTTCAGATCGTGTTGTATACCAAAGAAACCCTCTTGTTTCTTTAGGAATGGTGGGAGATTAGAAACGAAATTGAAATGTATTACATCAATATCGATATCGTTACCTAGAATCTGGTCATCTACATCCTCTTGAGCAATAAAATTATCGATCTCATCCTTGGAAAAATGATCATCAACCTCGATCATAGGGATCGAGCTCAGATGATCATGCTATCGATTTCTCAAATTTCTAGATATGAGTCGGCCTGGTCTCTTGTTTGTGAAATTCACATATAAATTACTCTGTTTCTTATACCTTCCCTTTTTCTTGACAATTGATTCGTTTCAAACAACCTGAATCAGCTCATGAGTAGGAACAATAAAACCTCTATCCTTTAAATCATCTAAAGGTTCTTCCCAAGACTTTCTGGGCATGAAATCACATCGTGGCTCCTTGCCTGGTGGTTTATGGATAGAAACAAAGGTTTGATCTATTGACGCATGGCCTTCTTGTGGATTAACACATAGGTTTTTGATAGTGGGTTTATATCGATAGGGACTGGGGTTTTCATCGAGATGAAGAGGTGGTTCTATTACATTTTGGGGTAGGGTAAAATCATTTCTAAACAAGAAATTTTCCCAACTGTCCCCAGCCTTAGATAGATGCGAAACCATGAGGATTTGGATGAGGCCATGGTGGAAAAGTCTCGACTAAGGGTTTAGTTTCTGTCTCTGATAGAACTTAGCCATTTTCTGCAAACTCCTCAATAGATAAAACGACATATTCAAACTGAAACCTAGAAAAACCATAAGCAAGCGGACAGGATACAAGAAAACCAGGCCATATCTACCTTCACATGTAATGAATTATTTAAGCATTAAGAGCAAGCCATGCCACCGGGGTTTGAAAAGAGCAATTGGTGTACCTTTTGGACAACAAAATGATTTCTTGGAGGCCATAAGTAAATGCCAGGGCACGCCTTCGATTTTAGCATTTTTAAACCATCAATCTCCCTCCTGGGATAGTTCTGTAGCTTCTGCGATGGAAGCTTCAGTCACCTCTAGCTGCAAATCCCCAATATTAGCCCTAGTGCCAACAAAATTCTAAGCAAAATCTTGGGCCACAATGAGGTTGAAACCCTCAAATTGTCTGATGAAACCATACCAGCCATACGCCACAAGGCCATATGTGGCATCATCATGAGAGAGGAGAGTTTGCGAGCCATTGGGCTCGATTCTCACAACGGGCGCCATTGATATGGTCAAATAGAAACAACAGAGGTAGTGAGAGGTGGGTTGTGTTCTCCAACACACGAAAAGTAGGATGAGGTATGCATAATCAGGAGGAAACCGATACCTAGGATTCAGGAGGCTACCAATACAACCATTTGGAATTTTGAGTGGGTGGTAACTAGAGGATGCGCAGAACAAGAATCCACTCTGTGAAATGAATGCCAAGACCAAAGCATCAAAACTTACCACTTTCCAAAATGAATGCAGGTCTGAGATATGCAGGATGAAGGGATGATTTTTGAAGGTAAGTGTGTCAGTCCTGTACCAGGACGACAAGATCGTGATACGACTGCTAGGAGTAGGATTCATATTTCAAATTAACCCAAAGTTCTTCTAGCTGCACAATCAAGCATATGTCAAATGTAAAAACCATATAATCATAGATAGAAATGACAAAGTCATATCTCCCAAGGTTATTAACTCTAGTGTTATGGTAATGGATCAACAAATGAAAAAGATAGGCTTACAAACTTTAATATAGATTCCCTTTAGGTGTAATCCCATTTGTAAAAAGAAAAATCCACAAACTGTATGATGACCACTCAAACCAAAACTTGTTCTAATTTCATGCTTTCAATCATGAAATTGAAAAAGGAGAGCGATAGAAAAAATAATAAACTCATACAAACAACTATTCCAATGATTTTTTCCAAAACCAAAGATAAAAAAAATGTTTGCAAGGAGAGGGAGGTAGCTACATAAAATTTTATCCCTTGACGATGACATTTTACCATGATAAAATTTGACAGGAATATTCGGCTGCCAATAATGGCGACACGCTGGGATAAGCAGTTATCTTTGCATCATCCAAAATTTATATCAGGGAATAGATGACTTAGCAATAATTATTAGAAACAATTAAATGACAGATCCAACATTTCGACAATAACTCAGAAAAAATAACACAGTCATAGTATTGGATAAAGTTATGTCCAAAACTTGTAATTCGGTATCTCGTTTCGATCATAGGGGTAACCATGTTTACACAGATAACTCCAATACCGTTGACAGGGCCACTGCTGCCAACAGGCGTCTATAGCCTCGGCAGGGATGTCATTAAACCCACTCTAGTACTTATATTGTGTCCAAGAGTCATCCATTTATGATAAAAGCATCATGACATGTGATCAATTTAAAAACATACCCGAGGATCTTCGAACCTGACATTGCTTCGCTGCCAGCAGGCATGTTCAGTACCCCAACGAAGTTCTCTTGGTATCATGTGCACATTTACTCGCTGCCAGCATACCTGTTTAGTATCCCGACATGTTTACACACAATTCCCACACATTATAGTGCTTGCAACTCTCTAAAATTGTTTGTAAAATTTTCAGAAACTTCATGATATTAAGAGAGCGGGGTGATACTGAATATTCCACAGCTAGGCAATGATAGGACTGATCTTTTAAGAATTAATTTTCTGTTCTGATGACTTTCATCGTAATTTGGACAATTAGATTTTAGTTAATAAATCCTCTCAGGGATGGGGAAGAAATAAGAGTTGTTTTCATTAAAATAAGGACGACATCAGAAGTTTTTAAAGATACTCGCGTTATCTTGAGATTTTGATGAAAACCGGGAACAATGATTGGACAAAAACTTACCGTAACTAATTTGAGTTTAGAACTTAGTGTTCAAATTCTTTGAACTATTATCAATTGCTTCTAATGAAATATCCAATTCCCTTCAATAATGAAATGGTGATCCATAAATAATCATCTAGAAAACACACAAAATGAAAAGAACCAAAAACAAAAATAGAAATGTAAACTAAAATATTTACAAAGGGGTGGATCTGATTTCATCAAGTGAAGTATTTCTTGAGAGACTAGCCATTCACAGGGAAAGTGTTCAACTACCCCTCCAAGTTATGCAGATGAAAAGAACTAGGACCCAATTTTTTAGAAATGAAAAAAGGCTCCAGCCATAGGTTTTGGAACTTGGTATGTTCTCCTTTATTCTCATGCAGTTTGTCCCATTTGAGGACCAAATCCCCTACATTAAAATTTCTTTCAGAGGATGAACTTGTATCAAACTAGCTCTTTACAATTTGCTGGTGTTGATCAAGTTTTTGTTTCGCTTGTGTCCTCACTTCTTCTAACTTTAATAAAGCATTTATGTGATTTTTTAGAGGAGGGCATTCCTCTTCTTGAACTTTCTATGATAATTGCAGAGAATCAAGCAAGACATGTGGAGAGAGAATGGCTTCTCTTCCATAAATGAGGAAGAAAGGGGAGTTACCAATGGAAGATTTTGGGGTTACTTTGTTAGCCCAAAGTGCCTTGTACAATGAAATGTGCCAATTCTTGTGGTTTTTTTATACTGTTCTCTTTGCGATCTTGATCAGATTTTTTTTCGTTGATTCGACCAAACCGTTCCCCTGAGGGTAATAGCTGGCAGAGTACTTAAGTTTAATCCCTTTCTCTAGAGAGATCACATTCGTGTTCAGGGAGGAAAAATAAGAGGCATTGTCAAAAACCAAACATTCAGGAATCCCGAAACGAGTAATAATATGAGAGTTCAAAAATGAAACTACCTGGTTTGTGTTGATCACCTTTAATGGTAAAGCTTCAGACCATCTCGTAAAATAGTTTGTTGCCATGAGAATGTATTTGTGCTGCTATGAGGAAGGGGGATTGATTGGTCCTATAATATCTAGGCCCCACTGATTAAAAGGTGTCTCTACCGTAACAAGTTGCAAAGGAAAAGCTACCTTTTTCACCCATCCTGCAACCTTTTGACAGATTATACACTTGTGGGACACAGTATGAGCATATTTAAACAAGGTAGGCCAATAGTAGCGAGCCCTTATCACTTTGTGGGCAGTGGTATCTCCACGTCCTTATCACTTTGTAGGCAGTGGTATCTCCACCAAAATGACCATCGACATCACCGGAATGAAGTTCAGCCAGCACCCTTTCAGATTCCTCTTTTTCTAAACAACACAGAAAAACACCGTCAAAGTTCTTTCGAAATAATATATCATTAATTAATTGGAAAGATGAAGATTTAAGCCTTAATGCTCTTCTATTGTTTGGATCAATATTATGAGGAGAAGTTCCATGAAGAAAATAAAATCTGATATTCTCATACTAGGAATTGGGCATAGTTTGTGCACAACTAATTTGTTTTTCGTTATGTTGATTTACAGTTAATGTATTTATTTGATTTTCTGACTTTTTCAACTGAATCAACTACCAATCTACAAAGGCCTTGACCTCTAACTATTTGTGAAGGTACTATTTCAAGGTCATATTCCTGAAGTGATGTCATCCAATTTTCCCTTTTCTCTCCCAGTTCTTTTTGCACTAACAGATTTCTTACAGCAGGGTAAGGAACAACAATTTTTGTTCTGGATTTTAACAGGTAAGACCTAGAATGTTTAACTACTTTAAAAACAATGTATGCATGTTGATCTACCGCGGGGTAATTTAGTTCTGCTCCTTTAAAGGAAGAGCTCATAAATGAAATAGGTATCTCACTGCTATCAACATTTTTCTGTGTGAGCACAACAACATAAGACCTGTCAGATGCAAAAGTATATAACGTAAAATCCTGGGAAAAATCGGGACTCATCAAGGAAGCTGCTTCGATTAGAGATTTTCTGATGGAATTGAAGTCTTGATTCTCTTGTGATCTCGATTTCTATAGAACATCATTTTTTATTAGATTTTGTAGAGGTCTGACCATCTCAGAAAAACTAGGAACAAATCATCTGACAAAATTAATTTTAACAAGAAAGGATTGCATGGCCTTTTTGGAAGAAGGTGGGGGTAGGTTGGAAATGGCTTGGGTTCTTTCGAGATCGATTATCATTCCATATTTAGAAACTATAAACCCAATCATTTTTCCTTGTTCCACTGCAAAGACTGATTTTTTAGGATTGAGTGAAACGTCGAACTTACGACATCATTCTGACACATCCCTAAGATGTGATAGGTGATATTTCTTGTTCTTGGAAAAGATAGTGACATCATCTCGATAGACTACAACTGACTGATTAATAAGGCCATGAAAAGCAATGTCCATTTCCCTCTAGAAAGTGGCACCGACATTTATCAATCTGAAAGGCATTTTTTTGTAGGCGTAGGTGCCCCATGGGGTACAAAAAGTGGTTTTTAGCTGATCTAAAAGAGACATAAGGACCTAGTTATAACATGAGAAACCATCTAATAAAGATAGTCTTTCAAAACCAGAAACTTGTTGTAGAATTTGTTCCATTGGAGGAACGGGGTAATTGTCTTTATCAGAGGCTCGGTTTAAATTATGAAAGCCGAAACAAAGTCGAATATCCCCATTTTTCTTCCTTACTGGGACTAGGTTAGATACCCATTGAGTATGCCAGACTGGAAAAATGATCTTGGCATTATTTATTTAGTTCCTTTTTTATGGTAGGTTATAATTATAGTATGCAACAATTATATTTTTCGTTGGCATCAAATCTACAGGGATTTTTTTTTTTAGCGTCAGGAATCTCTGGTTAAAATCCTTGACTTTTTCCTTAGGGTTCATTTTCAAACTAGAGAGTTCCATTACCAAAACTTCTGGATATTTATCATCACCGAATTTTTCAAGAAAACAGGTTTCAAACTTGTCCCAAGAGACGATGGTTTGAGGTTGTTGTGCAAAATAGCAAATTGAGGCATTCCCCTCAAAAGTGTAAGGGAATAACCTGAACACGACATCTTTGTGTTCGAAACTTCGGAGTCTAACAACTAACATAAATTTCTTGATGTGATCCTCAGCTGATTGCTTGGAATCTGGATCAAATTTGGGCAGCCATTTCTCCAGATGTTTAGGCAACGAGTGTTGGGGTCCAGGTACTGACACAACATCTTGATCAAGCCAAGGTATGGCGGGATTATTTTGGTTTGCCATGGGTGTTGGTGGATTTGAAGGTTGAGATGGTTCAGATGAAGAAATACCTTTGTCTGAGGATTCCCCTCCTGAAGAAGGTGGAGAAGAACTAGGTGGGGATGGTGCAATACCGGATCCTCCAACACCAAGGATAAGTGCTTCAACAGGATTGGTAATATTACCACCTAAAGGGTTTTGAGGAAGACCAGTGTCTTGAGGTTGTTCTTGAATATTTTTGAAATCAAGGGGTTGATTAAGTTGTCTACCAGGTTGTCGGATTCGAGATAAATCACTCTAAGTTCTTATGATCGACTGGCGAAAAATTTCTTGAACGTCAATCCCTTGAGGAACTAGTGTCATTGGTTTGACGGGAATGTTAGGGGTAATGTTTGAGGTAGTAGTTGGATCAAGTGTAACGTTATTTTTTGAGCGACTGCATGTTACAACATGAGAACGATTATTTGGGGGAGTCTTACGACCTCCACGTGCCATCAATGAATTTCAGGCCCTCCTTCTAGCGCCATTTGTTGACGGGTGTTTATGAAACACCGTCAACGGGAAGGATAGATCCGGTCCGGAGTTGTCTACTTAACCCAATTCGTTTGGTATGATCTAACCTAACGGGTTTTATGGCTCTGTTAGCCAACTAGGGTCCTAAAAATAACTAAAGGAAATAAACTAACTAAAGAAAATATTCTAACAATCGACACACTAATTACAAATGTTCATCTAAGAATGTGAATATACAAATGGTTATAAACAGTTTATATACAGTTTACAAGGTTTGCATAAAATCTTGCGAAAGTAACTATTTGTGATAGTGTTTCTAAACAAGATTAAGTAAGGACATAACTCTTTCTAATGTTTACAAATAAATTAAACTACTAAACACTGAATGAATACGATTGTAATGATAACAAGAAAATAGGCAAAGCTAATTAACGTGAAAATGATGTAATCATTGTTCATTCATATACAAACTACTTTAAACAAAAGAAAACAATACATCGACTAACCTCTAGCTGATTAGTAACACTAAGTTTATCTCTTTGCATGTGTGTGAGCTCATGTTTGTCCTGCATTAAGTGGAAATCTATGACAAAAACAATCATAATACTTCCTGAATAAATTCTAGGAAGTGTTTCATATTTTTGGAGTGAATTTATAACAACAGAAAGATAAATAACTATATTTCCTATGACCTCAAGATAACCAATAGCTGAGAATGAATGAAATATCAATTCTGAGCAGTGATGTTATCAACCATTTAATATTAGAAGTAAACTCAAAAATACCTAAATAGTTGAACGATCACAGGTAGAAACTAGACCAAAGATAATAGAAAACATTTAGATAATCAACAATATAAAATATCATGTGAAGACAAGACTAAATCTAAATCAAAACAAGTAAGACTTCATAACTGGAAATCATAGGACAAGACAATGAGAAACACCGCACAGTTTACACAGGTCTAAAGCCAATAGCAAACTGTTTTCTCCTCTAATTTCAAAAATATATGTCCATTATGAGGTCCAGAAAAACCATACCCTCAACGCCAAGCAACAAAAGTTATTTAAAGATGTCTTGGATCAGTTACCTCCTATCCTACAAGATAGAGGCCGATCCCTGAAAATAAGTTTGTTTTACAATAATAGAATAACAAAAGGATACTCCTGTAGGAGTCTTTACATAAAAAATAATTACATTAATGACATTGTTTTTTCAAAAATGGGAAATCACTAAGCTATTGAACGCTTAACCCATTATTCCCTTTCCTTAAACATAGCATCATAATTTGTTGTTTACCTGAAATGATAAAACAAAATCAAAGTTTAGATAATAATACAAACAAAAAATTTAAAATAGTCTGGATACAAAATCTTTCAATTCTATAGCTAGTCTAAAAAAAAAAATCAAAAGTAAATCTAATCTATTATTTCTCAACAGAATCAAATCAAAACAAAAACAACTATTTACCATTTCATAAATTTGACAGGGAGGCATCAGATAAGTCTGAATTTATAATGGTGTTGAAGTTTGTTGAGTTTTTAATTATCACATTACCAGACCGCGTAATCCTCTTGTTTTCCCAGTGAGAATTTGATCAAACACAAACCTTCAATTCGTCATTCTCCCTCTCGAGTAATGAGTTTCGTGCTACCATTTGGTTTAATTGTGATTGAAGAAAGGGGACATCCCGGTAATAACACTTAATCAAATAAAAACAGTTTGCACAATGAACTGATTCTAAGGTAGGAAAAGGTTGAGCCTGTTTTATAGAGGGCAATTTAGTCTCTCTTGTGAATTGATTCAAATAGTGTTGTATACCATAGAAACCCTCTTGTTTCTTTAGGAATGGTGGGAGATTAGAAACGAATTCGAACTGTATTGCATCAGTATCGATATCGTTAGCCAGAATCTGGTCATCTACATCCTCTTGAGCAATAAAATTATCGATCTCATCCTCGTAAAAATGATCATCGACCTCGATCACAAGGATCGATCTCAGATGATCACGCTGTCGATTTCTCAAATTTCTAGATATGAGTCGACCTGGTCTCTTGTTTCTGAAATTCACATCTAGATTACTCGGTTTCTTATACCTTCCCTTTTTCTTGACAATTTATTTGTTTAAAACAACCCGAATCGGCTCATGAGTCGGAACAATAGAACCTATATCCATTAAATCATCTAAAGGTTCTTCCCATGATCTGAAAATAGAAGGCTGAATTTTTATGCTATGCAAGCACCCTCTACTTCATTAAAAATAAACTTTACGGGACCTTGCTTCATGTGTATAAACATGCAAGATAAATTATGTGCCAAATTTATGTATCTTCTTGTAAATGCTTATGTGTGAGGAAATGTTCTTTTAAATGGTTAAATATGTGCTTTAAATAAAATAAAAAGGAACATAACTTGCAGCAAATAAACCATCAAAATCAAAACAATCACAACATGATAAAGGAGTTAACCCCCCTCCAGGCTACATCTCCTTGAGCCTCCATCAATGGACTTGGCTCTCTGGGATTAATTTGGAAAAATTTCTTTTACAAGCTGCTGCTCAACTCCAATGGGAAAATAGATTGTACCATTGAGATCAGAACACATAAAAACCCCAAAAATGACTAATAAAACTCTGAAAACGGATCATGGCTCATCCGGGCATGACCTCTTCTACATGTGGCCATAAGCTTCCCTGAGCTTCTCTTAGGAAAAAACACCTGTAAAAGTCCTCAAAAGACTATGAAACCTGTACCAATGTGTTCAGAGCATAACAATTAGCGAAAAATGATTATTCAATCACAGAAGACAAACATAGGCTCACCAAAACATGTCCTCAATCAATGAGGGCTTCAAGCTCCCTGGAGCTTGCTGAAACTTCAATGGCTAAAAACCTGC
>JZKD02S1023398.1:429988-454407 GCA_000966675.3 Picea glauca | reverse complement strand
AAACAGACTGTACCATTGAGATCAGAACACATAAAAACCCCAAAAATGACTAATAAAACTCTGAAAACGGATCATGGCTCATCCGGGCATGACCTCTTCTACATGTGGCCATAAGATTCCTTGAGCTTCTCTTAGGAAAAAACACCTGTAAAAGTCCTCAAAAGCCTCTGAAACCTGTACCAATGTGTTCAGAGCATAACAATTAGCGAAAATGATTATTCAATCACAGAAGACAAACATAGGCTCACCAAAACATGTCCTCAATCAATGAGGGCTTCAAGCTCCCTGGAGCTTGCTGAAACTTCAATGGCTAAAAACCTGCAAACGAAGTCTTCAAATGGCCTTGATAACAGTGCCAATGGATCCAGGATGTCCAAAAACCCCTAGCTGGGCTTTTACGACACCTCAATCGGCCAAAAGATGAAGAAGTTAGGCCTCCTGGAAGTCCCCCCTTCAAGCTTGCTGTCTCTGCATCTAAAAAATGCACCCTTGTATGTTGAACCTGGCACACACGCAATATATAGCGTAAAAACCTAGCACCGGGCGCAACCGCGCCAATGGTGCAAACTGTAGGACGGTTATGGGTGCCCCAGCCCCTAACCGCCTAGCACCTGGGCATGTGGGGGTCATGTGACCGCGCGTGTTGGAAAAAAGGCTAAACGGTTGAAGTCGTTCCAACTCCCTCTCCGTGCTCCGGTTGTGGTCGTATGTAACACCATAGGACCGCGGCTTTACACATTACAAACATAATTCCGCACGCCCATTCCACATAGGGCACAGTCATATATATAACCCATGTGACCGGGGTTTTGGTTATGGTTTACATTCCCGCGTGATACATATGTATACGATCACATAACAAATGATATGACCACGGGTCGGGGCTAAGCCCCAGTCCGAGCTCCCGCCAAACTTTACAATTTGCAATTTTAAATACAATCAAACTCGTATACATTACAAGTCATAATCGGTGGTCCGTTGGTCGGACGATCTTTGCGAAGGCGCTATGTGGTGGGGAGGTCCGGGGGTCGAACCCCACGGACTCCAATATGTTTTAACAAACCAAATAGACCAATACCAGGGTGCCACGTGGCAGCCCATGATTGGGCCACGTGGCACCCAATCATTTGACCAAGCAATGCCACGTGTCACATTGCTATTAGACCACATCTGCCAATAGATGATTGCCACATCACTAGTTGTCCTATCAGCGTACTTCAGACCACATCATCTGTACGGCATCTGCCACGTCAGCCTGTACGGACTGCCCAATCAACGTCCCTTTTTTTTACCTGTTTGATGATTCGGACAAATCGCAATATCTCTCGTTCCTGACATTCGTTTGAGACGAAACGAGTTGCGTTGGGTTCACAATGATGATGCCTATGATCACGTTCGTTTTGAGGCAATTCCGAGAACGTTGATTTTTGGGCTAAAATTTGACCCCTGGTCCAGATTCTAATCATCCCAAGAATTTCTTGGCATGAAATCACATCGTGGATCCTTTATTTATGGCTTCTAGATAGCAATAGAGGTTTTATCTATGGATGCATGGCCTTCTTGTGAATTAACACATAGGTTTTCAATAGTGGGGTTAGATCGACAGGGATTGGGGTTTTCATCGAGATGAAGAGGTGGTTCTATTACATTTTGGGGTAGGGTAAAATAATTTCTAAACAAGAAATTTTCCCAACTATCCCCAGTCTTAGATAGATGTGAAACCACGAGGATTTAGATGATGCCATGGTGTAAAAGGCTCGACTGAGGGTTTAGTTTCTATCTCTGATAGAACTTAGCCATTTTCTGCAGACTCCTCAATAGATAAAACAACATATTCAAATTGAAACCTAGAAAAACCATAAGCAAGTGGACATGATACAAGAAACCCAGGCCATATCTACCTTCACATGTAATGAATTTTTTAAGAATTAAGAGCAAGCCATGCCACTGGGGTTTGAAAAGAGCAATTGTTGTACCTTTGGGACAACAAAACGATTTCTTGGATTCCACAAGTAAATTACAGGGCACACCTTCGATTTTGGCATTTTTAAACCATCAATATCCCTCTTGGGATAGTCCTATAGCTTCTGTGATGGAAGCTTCGATCACATATAGCTGCAAATCCCCAATCTTAGCCCCGGTTCCATCAAAATTTTGAGTGAAAGATTGGGCCATAGCGAGGTTGAAACCCTCAAATTTTCTGATGAAACCATAGCAACCATACGCCACAAGGTCATCTATGGCATCATCATGAGAGAGGAAAGCTTGCGAACCATTGGGCTCGATTCTCACCACGGGAGCCATTGATATGGTCAGATAGAAACAACAGAGGTAGAGAGAGGTGGGTTGTGTTCTACAACACACGAAAAGTAGGATGAGGTCCGCATAATCGGGAGGAAACCAATACCTAAGGATTTAGGAGGTTGCCATTACAACCATTTGGAATTTTGAGTGGGTAGTAACCAGAGGAAGCGCAAAATAGGAAGCCACTTTGTGAAATGAATGCCAAGACCAAAGCATCAAAACTTACCACTTGCCACAATGAATGCAGGCCTAAGCTATGTAGGAAGAAGGGATGATGTTTGAAGGTAAGTGTGTCAGTCCTGTACCAGGACGACAATATTGTGATACGACTGCTAGGAGTAGGATTCATATTTTGAATTAACCCAAAGTTCTAATAGTTGCACAATCAAGCATATGTCAAATGTAAAAACCAGATAATCAAAGATAGAAATGACTAAGTCATATCTCGCAAGGTGGATAACTCTAGTGTTATGGTAATGGATCAACAAATGAAAAATATAGGCTTACAAACTTTAATATAGATGCCCTTTAGGTGTAATCCCATTTGCAAAAAGAAAAATCCACAAACTATATGATGACCACTCAAACCAAAACTTGTTCTAATTTCATGCTTTCAGTCATGAAATTGAACAAGGAGAGCGATAGAAAAAATAATAAACTCATACAAACAACTAGTCCAATGAATTTTTCCAAAACCAAAGATAAAAAAAAAAATTGCAAGGAGAGGGAGGAAGCTACATAAAATTTTATCCCTTGACGACGACATTTCACCATGATAAAATTTGACAAGAATATTTGGCTGTCAACAGGTATATATTTCACCACCGAAACTAAATTGCAATGGAAGGGTTTTGACAAAACCTTAACGAAAACTTGTCTCTCAAGAGCACTCCAAATAAGAGATCAAATCATAATGAGGAAAAAGTAGTGTTACCCTTCCTTTATACTTCTCCGAACCCCTTCTATATCTTTCCTCTTTGACCAAAACTACATAACCTTTATTCCCCATTTAATTCTCACTTAAACATTAAAAGTCACTTTTAATGTTTAAGCAATTAATGGTTTACCATTTTACTTAATGTCACTTTAGAACATAACATATCCTAGCTAATTGACATTAAATAAACCTCCTTGACTCCCTTTTGCTTCACTGACTATAGCCTACGGGAGTCGTATAGGCTACTAATTCATCCTCTATCATGATTAATTGGAAGGGGACATTATAGTCCTCCCTTCCTAAGATTTTTTGTCCTTAATAAAATCCAAACTGGGATGTTGTAATATCTGCTCTCCCTCCCAAGTGGCATCCTATGTCAATAAATCTTTCAATCTGACTAGGTATTCCATAATCACTCTATTCCCCAGCCTCCTCTCCCTCACATCAATAATCCTCTCCGAAGTAAAAAAAACTGCCCTTCCTCATCCAACAGAGGAAGATCTGTTGAAGTGGTGACCTCTTGTCCCTATTCCTTCTTGAGGCAAGATACATGGAAGACATTGTGGATCTCGCTTCCCTCTGGAAACTCCAACTCATATGCCACCTCTCCAACTCTCCTAATCACCTTGTATGGTCCATAGAAGAGAGGCTTCAAATTATCTATGCCACTCTTCTTCAATGAGGACTATCTATATGGCTACAACCTTAGAAAGACTAAATCCCCAACCTCAAAGTCACGCTCTACCCTGTGTTGAATGCATACAACTTATGTTGACTTTGGGAAACCTATAAGTTCTCCTTCAAGACTCTCAATATGTCCTAGCTCTCCTGCAACCAATCATTTTCCCTAGGGGCCCTGCTCTCCCCAAATTCCAATTCCAAAAATGATGGGCATCGTAGCCATACAATTCCCTAAATGGACTCATCCTAATGGACATGTGATACGTGGTATTATAACAGTGTTCCTCAAGATGCAACCACTTTATCCACACCCTCTGTTGTCCTGACACATAGTTCTACAGGTATACCTCAATCCACTTGTTCATGATCTATGTCTTCGCATATGTATGAGGATGATAGTTGGTACTAGGTTTCAACTCTATCCCTAATAACTTGAACATATCCTTCTGGAATGCGCTGAGAAACATGTTGTCTCAGTCACTGACTACGTATCTCGAAATACCATGTAATTTGAACACCTCTCCGAAGAATATGTCTCCCACATGAGATGTGATATAATACGAAGGAATGAAAAAGAAGTGAACATACTTGGTCAACCTATCCACCACCATGTAGATACAATCCCTAATCTGTACCTTCAACAACCCTGTAATGAAGTCCATGGAAATGCTCTCCCACTTTTGCTCTGGAATAGGTAATGGTTGAAGAAATCTTGCAGGATGTGTAAGATCTGATTTGTTCTACTAATAAGTCATGCACTCCCTCACATATCATAGTACATCCTCCTTGAGACCCTTCCAAGAGAATATCTCCCTCACCTTCATGCAAGTCTTCAAATACCCTGGGTGCCCTGCCAATGGCGCATCATGTACTGCCCTCGGGATCTTATCCTTTAGTGTGGACTCTGGGACAATATAGATCTTATCCTTGTAGTATATGATGTCATCCACTACTCTGTACTTGTCATCCTAAATTATGCCATCCATAATCTCACAAGCGAAATTATTCTTGGAATACTCCACCAGGAGAATGGACTAGCAATCTGTTGAGATCTCTGTCATGGAAAATGTTGTAGGTCTCTTGGAAAGGGTGTCAAAAACTACATTATTCTTTCCCTTCACATACTCAATGTCAAAGTCATATGCCTGCACCCTACTCACCCAGTTTTGCTACCTCTCGCTCAAGTCTTTCTGCTCCAAGAAATATTTCAGTCTGTTGTGGTCGGTCCTCACCACATAGCGTCCCCCAACTAGGTATTGTCTTAACTTGGCCAATGCATGCATGATGAACAACATCTTCTTATCGTAAATGGGGTAGAGCCTTTTCGTCTCCCTCATCTTCCTACTCTTGGAAGATATGGGGTGTCGATTCTGCATCAAAAATGCTCCTATCCCCTCTCTAGGTGCATCACAATCCAATACAAATGTTTGAGAGAAGTATGGAAGTGATAACACTAGGAAAGTGATCATCACCTTCTTCATCCTATCAAATGCTACTTGTGCCCGCTTTGACCATCTGAATTCTTCCTTCTTGGTGATATTTGTAAATGGTGCACCAAGTTGTGAAAATCCTTTCAAAAAGCGTCTGTAGTAGCTACACAATCCGAAGAACCCCCATATCTTTGTAACTAATTTGGTTGTGGTGCAATTTAAGATCGCCTAGATATTCTCCTAGTGTACATGTACTCCCTTAACGCCAAACAAATTCCCTAGATAGAGAATCTTTGTCATACCAAACTCTCACTTTCCCTCCTTGGAAAACAATGGTTTCTCCTCCATGATGTTGAGAATCTCATCAACATGCCTCATATCATCCTCCCAAGTCTTGTTGTAGATCAATAGATCATCGAAGAACACCATTAAGAATTTCCTCAACTGCTTGTTGAAGATATGGTTCATACATGACTAAAATTTAGCTAGTGCATTAGTCAACCTAAAGGGAATGAATATAAACTCATATTTCCCATAGTGTCATCTGAATGTTTTTTTGTGGATGTCCTCCTCTCTAACTCAGATATGATGGTACCTTGATCAAAGATCAATATTCAAGAAGTAAACCACCCCATGCAACTCATCTATCAAATCATCAATCCTGGGTATTGGGTATCAATTCTTGGCGATCTTCTTGTTCAATGCCCCATAGTCAATACACATCCTCATCATACCATCCTTCGTATTCACTAGTACCACTAAAGAAGCAAAGGGAATAGAGCTAGGCATGATGTGCCCCATATCCAACAACTTCTGTATGGCCTTCTCTATCTCATCCTTAAACTTCTTTAGATTCTTGTATGGTGTGGTGATCAAGAGATTTGCCCCCTCCTCTAACTCAATGACATGTTCAAATCCCATGTTAGGTGGTCTCCCTATTGGTAATGGCCTAAACACTCTCTCATGCTTCCCAATAAATGCCTAGATTTCCACATGGTAGTGTTGGCGGTCCTGTGATGGCTTCTGCATGGTGATAAAGCACTCCCCTGCGCAAGCCATGTCCCTGTGTATAAAAATAGACTACATGTGTTTGTTTGACACAATATTGGGAGATCCCATCAACATACCTCTCAGAATAACTCGCTCACCTTATTTTTCCATGAACTACATCCTCATGTCCTAATAGTTCATGTGGATATCTCCCAACGAATACAACCACTGGACACCTAATACCACATTGGTGTTTGGAAAATCCATGACGTAAAAGTCATCGTTCAACATATAGTTTCCCAATGTCACATCCAATCCCCTAATCCTTTGAGTACATGTCATGTTGTCCCTTCTGCTACCACCATGTTGAACCCCTCAAAGTCCTTTGTCGTAATATGTCTCTTAGTGACAAATCTTGCATCAATGAAATTGTGGATGGCCCCACTATCAATCAATGTTGTAACTCTCTGCCTCTACAAAATGCCTCTGACCCTGAAGGTGTGATACTTGGAGAGTCCCAAAAGTGTGGCAATGGTCACTCTTTTGACCCTTTCCTGCAGCTGCTTCTCCTCTCTAACCTTAAGAAGTGGTGGCTCTACCTCACCATTGCCCTGTCCACTATCCTGTATGTGAGTTGTCTCATCCTCACCATCCTCCTCCTTATCGGGAATCACCTCTATATAATGTAATTTCCATTTTCCCATACATCAATGGCCCAACTCCCAAGGTCCTTTGCATATAAAGCAAATATTTTTCCTCCTCATTTCCTTTCGAGTCTCCTCATCCATCCTTTCCTTCCCTATTCATGGTTTCTGGGAGGGCTTTGTCTCCTTACCCTTCTGTGGAATAAATGTTTTCACTGGTGCCTTCTTGGGCACTGTATCCACCATGTCCTGGGTCCTCATGATGGCATCCTGTAGTGTGGATGGCCTAAAGTACTTCACCCACCCTCTCAAGGGTTCGACTAAACCCTCAGTGAATAGCATCACCAACCTATGCTCAGAAATGTCTACCACCATGACCACCATCCTCTGGAACTCTGTGATGTATGCCTCTTGTGTGTTTGTCTATCTCCAATGCACTAAATCCCTGAAGTGGATCTCAAGCTCCTTCTTTTCAAACCTATCCATCAACCTCTAGGTGAAGTCCTCATAAAAGGTGATGCTGGAATGCCCCAATGTCATTAGCCCATGGTACTACCATGCATGAGTTTCTCCATCCAAGTGAAGAATGGAAAACTTAGTTTCCTCTACCACTGTCATCTGATTAAGTTGGAAGTAGGTGTCCAACTTATGTACCCATGTTATGGCCATGCTCCTAGCAGATCCATCAAAATATGGGATTGAAAACTTCCCCACATTGCATACAAGATCAAAGTTCTGTTGGATCTGCCCTGTCTTGGTAAGACATGGCCACCTGAATCTCCTATCCTAATTCCTAACACTCTCGAAAGTAGGTGGTGAACTCATCCTCCTGACTCTGTTACCCATGTACTCATGTAGGCTAGTCCTCAAGGAATGGTGGTAATAACGACCTAGGTATCCTCTTTCTCCCTACCTATATATCACTTTGTGTCGGAATATGGGTATTTCTACCATCTGCAAGAGCTCTACCTCCTTCGTGGCTACCTTTTGCATGTACCCTGTCACCTCCATGGAATCCACTCGGCCTGGTCTTTCGTCATTGTCCCACCAACTGCATGCTCACCTCAAGGGTCTATTGTTGGTTACTAATCATCTCAGCCTATCTCTGGGATACTTCTACCTGTCTCTTGTTTGCCTCATCCTAGATCCTAGCCAAATTAATCAATAGTCTGATCACATTCTCCTATGTATGATCTCGGTTGTCTCCCATCTTTCCTTCTTGTCCTGAATCTGATTGGTTTACTTCTATTTCTTCTTCCTCTGGTGATTCTGGGAAGAGATGCCCTCTGCACCCTCTTCTTTTAGGCATCAATTCAATCACAGGATGGAAAGATCACCAACTTTGATACCACTGTAATATCCCCAATATATCTAGGATAGGATATTATGTTTGTTTCCAATTATATTGTTCTGTTTGTGTGCCTTTGTCAAAAACCTTGTATTATATATGTTGTTATGTTGATTAATAACTTTCTACAAACAGTTTGCATGAATCCTACTAGTGGACATTTCATCAAACATATTGCATGCAACTCAAGTGCACATATGATAGAAGAGACAACATAGGCATTTTATTATGAATGGAAGTCGATACACACAATAATATATCTCTAATGGTTTTTGTAGCAGCTGCAATAAAACAACAAAGAACAACAAACTCAACCCAAAACCTGGTATAATTCCATAGTATCCTCAAAATTTGTCACCCACTGCTCAAGGCCCTCAAAACTGCTCATTGTCTTCTACAAATCCCACAGCTTAGCAGATAGTCCCTCGACCCTTCTCCAACCACTTATTTCATCCCCCAAAAGAGCCCATGACTCTCCTCAAGTGCCCCTCACAGCTTGTAAATACCCCCACAACCCTTCCTTTGCTCCACGGGTCTGAAAATGGATGGATCGATCCCTAAAAAGGGCCTCGAAACCTCTCCTTGACTCTCATCTTTGAAAAAGGAAGAAGATCAAGCCCTCTAGAAACCCCATGAGCCTCCTCATAATGCCAGGAGCCTCCAAACAAGTCCCATGACCCCTTCAAGTGCCCACGGCCCTGCAAAAAAGGAAGTCATCCCTCCAAGAAGCCCACAAACTCCTCTAAGAAAATTTCTACCCTCCAAATTGAATACAAACTACAAGATGAATCTCCATTGAATATCCCAGATGGATCCTTCTCTCTCTCTAGCTAGGGTGAATATTCCACCACCGAAACTAAACCGCAATGGAAGGGTTTTGACAAAACCCCAACGAAAACTTGAATCTCAAGAGCACTCCAAAAAAGAGATCAAATCATAATGAGGAAAGAGTAGTGCTACCATTCCTTTATACTTCTCTGAACCCCTTCTAGATCTTTCCTCTTTGACCAAATCCATATAACCCTTATTCCCCTTTTAATTCTCAGTTAAACATTAAAAGTCACTTTTAATGTTTAAGTAATTAATAATTTAAATTTTTACTTAATGTCACTTTAGAACATGATCCAGGTGGATATCGGTGGCCACCCACCTATTCCAACTGGCTCAAAACCGTCTTTTGGCAATTTACTATTTTTAGCAGTTTTTCGGTTCCTAAACTTTCGAGGCCATTTTGAGGGTCTAAATGAAGTTTTTTGGGGATCGGGAAACTCAAAATTCTCCAAATTCCTTGATAGAGCCCCCAAAATGAATCTCCATGTCAATACCTTTCCAACGAGCTATTGTGCACCCCAAATGGAGATCGTATGCCAAAGTTATGCCCCCGAGAAGTTGATACACCAAACTACCCAAAACGGGGTCCAAAAAATAGTTTGCTTTTCATCTTCCGGGGTTAGGGTTTTGGATTTTATTTATGTTAAAAAGGAATTTGGAGCCTCATTGTAACAATAATCTTCTTGCGAATGTGAGTAGTTGGCACATCTCTTCTCAGAGATAAGCTTCCACCATTCTAGTGAGTCTTTCACTCTGTATTTCTACAGTTTTGTACATTTCGCTCATTAATAGAAATTGTGTATTACTATATATCTAAGTCTCTTGTTATATATCCAATATATATCTGTTATATTATTGGATCTCTTGCAATATCTCTATATATTTCTGTGTTATATCTCCGCTCTCATTTCGTGCCAAAAATAATCCAGATCAGAACATAACATCTCCTAGATAAGTGACATTAAACAAACCTCCTTGACTCCCTTTTTCTTCACTGACTATAGCCCACGAGAGTCGTATAAGCTACTAATTCATCCTTTGTCATAATTAATTGGAAGGGGACATTACATTAGAGAAACATCAAGAGACATTATCGATCTCATGGGAATGTAAAATCATGCTTGAACACAAATGAAGTTAACAATTTAAATACCCAAATTGATGAAATTGGAATATTCAAATGATGAAGAGTGGAATTAAAGGAGCTCTAGAAGATGATGATGATAATAATAATAATAATAATAATAATAATCTAATTTTAAGGTCACAACCAAGCTAGACACCAAATTGGTGTATGAGACTCCCTTGTTTGTGGGACAAGGGACCACCTTCGTGCAACTATTTGATTACTAAAGTCTATGGAGGTGTACATACCCTACCCCCCTATGGATTTGAACTTGTGACCTTTGAGGAGGAAACACATTTTCTTAACCATTAATCCCACTAAAACTATATATTATCATTGATGATGGTCTTCCCAAAAATTTACTAGCAATATTAAATAGTAGTGTTGCTCCTCTACAATAGAAAAAACGTAGATACTAATAATTATGAAGAGTTTATCATTAAATATTTTGATTTTGGACCTACATCCTAGCATAATGTACCTCATTTGAAGTTTCCTTGTAGATTTCTATATATTGAAGTTTCAAAAGAGGACGATCAACTTTCAAGCCATGATTTTCGAAAACATGATTGTAATGACTTCATGTTTAAAACAATATAAAGCCAATTTAATCGTCATCCTTAAGAATACAATTTGGCAATGAAAGACCATGAAATATACATTAGGATAAGGATTATTGTGCACTCGTATCATAAGGTAGAATGTATTCACTTCTCAAATCGTCCTTATTCTTTATAATTGATTATGGAAGCTATGAAGATGTTTATATTTCCTGTATGTTTACATAGGAGGGTTTGAGGACACAAATTTATTTTACTCATTATTAACGATTTATTGATTGCATTATTTTGACACTTCGAGAAACTAGTATTGGCAAACTTGTATTTATTATGTACCCACATGCTCTATACAAATATAAATGTTATGTTATTGAACTTATATATATATATATATATATATCACGGCGAAACCCCCTCGAAATCCGTGAAGGAACATGGGAAGACGATCTTATGAATTCATCTTTAATATTTGCTTTGTAATGTAGTGTAAGCTAAGTGGAAGCTATCAAAGTATTTGTTTTCCTCCAAGTTTTCAAACATGATGGCGAAGTATTTTTTTTCCTGCAAGTTTTCAAACATGATGGCAATAAATTAATCTTGTGTGAGTAAAATGTTACCTCTATTGAAAATCTTAGTTTTGTGTTGAATTCACAAGCACTATCATAAAAATTGTTTTGCTTAAAGTTTGTATATTTATAGAGTATAAACACATTTATAGAATATGATATGGAACTTTAGTATTCCAAAGCTAGTGGTAAGTGGATTACTTAATGAATTTACCAATAACACATTCTACATGTTGTCTGGTTAAAAATGCATTATTTGGATGATATCCATATTTGTAATAGTGTATTAAGCATGGAAACATAACTTGTTCTTCTATATTCTCTAGTACATATTCCCTAGTAGATAAAGTTTTGCTAGATTGCTCTAAAGACACGAATGGATAATAAAAATGTAGCTATGAGTTATATAAAAATCAATGATAGATGAAGTATATCAACCAAAATATATCAATATTTTCTATAGGTTGCAATCACAATGGAAATTTTTATACCAAAAGGCAAGATAGATTCAAATAATCACAAATTGAAGGGGTTTAATTATGCAAACTTAAATGCTTGCACACCTTCTTGTTTACTTTTTGAAGGAACAACATTGCCTTTTTTTAAGAAAAAATAGCAAATTCTCTTCAACGCAAAGAATGGAAACCACATTTCTCATGTGTTTATATCACAATATAATGAGAGGATTACATGACTACACTTTGGAAACATACACCATCCACAACCACTATTGTCCATATAGAAACAAGATCTCCAAAAACAAATGAAAGAGGGATAAAAAAATGTTGTCTTACCTTCCAACCACTAAAACCCTCATTTTTCAAAAAGCATACTAGTTTATAACACTTTTAATAGTCCTTAAGACAACTTAATTATTACTATACTAACTAGATAAAATAAAATATTGTAAAATGTTAGGGACCTAACCCCTCACGTAGGTAGAATACGATATTTCCATGTAATAAAGGTCAATATTAATAAGGCCTATCAATAAGGAAGAATAACTCCAATGTATGAAGACCTAATAGAAGCTTCTGCTTCTAGAAGGATCTTCTTCTAGATGGATCTTTTGATAGACATATTTAGTATAAATGGGAGTTGAGGGTATGAGAACTTTTGTCTTGGATATTATTGTAATAGAGCTCTGCTCTGTTGGAGGTTTCCCCCTCGAAGAGGCAAGTGAACATTGCTCTCAGTAATCAAAGTGCTCTTTCTAGTGTTATTTTGTTATCATTTTGGTATTATTGTGGTGTTGTTATGGTTATATTGTTGTTCATCTGCCATTTCTAGCTAATTATTTCTGTTCTGCATACTATTTTATATCTGGAATATTACAAGTGGTATCAGAGCACCTTCCTCGATAGAAAATTGTGGGTTAATTTTTTTTCAAGGTAGAGACGTATTTTGACGTATTTAAGCTACAGAGATTTGTCGTTACGCGCATAAACCCGCGATCGAGGATTCATACATGCAGGAAATACAAGTGGTACTTAAGAGCGCATCTGTTGGCCACCCTTGTAACCCCTGTTGGCACCCCTTCGAGTGGTAGCGCATCAGACAACACATGTATACAGATCAACCTAGATCTCTTGAAGCCCTCCATAGATAAATCGATCGACCGCCTGACTACTATAGTGCCACCGAGAACAACACTCGGGAAGATACTCTCTAGTACCTGGGTAGTCGGGTAGTATGACTAAGGGCATGGTCTAGCCTCCTTAGTTGGTTCCCTGATATATTGGGCCGAGTAATATTGTTGGACCCCACACATATATCAGAGAGCTATAGCACAGGGAAAACCCTTGTCTTTAGAACCCTTGAATACCTTAATCTTTGGGATGGAGACAAAAACAAAACGGACAAGATCTATTGTTGTGCAACTATGTCTCCTTCATTCAAGTTGTGAAATTACTACACATTTCTTCATGTTAAGCATTTGGGCATTTCATCACTGCAGTATTCTTCAGATCAGAGTATAACTCTGCAGGAGTAAAACGGAAAGAAGTCTGGATTCTGTTGGCACCATTATTTGAGACCTATTCCGTTGGATTTCTCTCTTCTCCCTTATCGCAGTCATACCTATCATTTTTCAGCAATTTTTTTTTTCTCGTGGACCCGACCCCCTTCCAACACCCTTATTTGGGCTTTACCCCATTGTATTCAACTCGTCGCCTTGATTGTTGTGATACACTTCACCCATAACCCATTTTCTGTGTGGTCCAACCTGTCCCTTTTCATGTTACCTCATCATCATGGCCCATACCTGTAGCCAAGACTTAGAAGCTCGCTTCAATACCTTGCACTCTAATTTCACAGAAACCCAACAAGAAGTGAGACAACTCAATGCCAATATTACCACCATCAATAAAAAAATACATTCCTCCATTGTCGCCTCAAATCAAGGAACTCAAACAAGACCTCAAACAAGACATTACTACCCAGCTTGATTATGTCACTATGATGATCTGTGCCAAGCTGCATATCCCTGTAGATCTTCCGTTATCTGATTCAGCTTTGCATATCGAAGGTGAAACTTCCTCTCATTTCTAGAATTTTCAGCCCCATCACTTTCAGCGTGACCTACGCATTCCATGTGTGGATGTGACCAAATTTGATGGCTTGGATCCCACTGGTTGGGTAACTCAAATGGAACATTATTTCTCTTTGTATGGAATTACATATGAGTTGGCCAAACTCTGGTATGGTGTTCTCCCTCTAGATCAAGAACGTTGACAATGGTGGAAATGGAGAAAATATGCCCGACAAGGGTTGTGTCTTGGACACACTTTGTGGCAGATCTTTATGAATGCTTTGACACTAACACTAACCATTTAGGTCATTTGACAAATTTGAAACAATCTAGCACAATGGAATACATTACAGCTTCTTTTGAGCGACTGGATTTTCATACAGAGGGAATGTCTAATGATTTTTTCTGAGAATGTTTTATCAGTGGCCTCAAGGATGAGATTCGTGCCCATGTCCTCATGGCTTGGCCTCAGAGTTGGGTGGACGCTACTAAAATAGCTAAGGAAGCACAACAGGTTGTCTCATCTCAAAACCGAAAACCCTCCTTTAATCCTTGCGCTAAACCAGTAACTCCCACTCCTCCTTCTACTCCACTAAAGATCCAGAAATTAACCAGGGCCAAAATGGTTGAACGCAAACTCAAAGGCCTTTGTTGTAATTGTGATGAAAAATATTTCCCGAGACACAAGTGTAAGGAACAAAATATTTTTATGGCCATCTCGGAGGATGTTTCGAAAGAGGATGTTGAGGCTCCCCTTGTGTCTATGTCCCCTGAACCCACTGACATAACCCCTCCCTCAGACCCTCCTGAAGTAGAACTGGTGATTTCCGTAAATTCTCTCACTGGCTTCTCTACTCCCCAAACCCTCAAGCTAATTGGTTACATCAAGCATATGAAGGTCACCATTCTTGTTGATAGTGGAAGCACCCATAATTTTATTCATCACCGCATTGCCTAAGAAACTAATTGCTATATCCATGTAGTCAACAATTTTCAAATCATGATTTCCAATGGCAGGTCCATGAAATGTGGTGGGCGTTGTGAAAATGTGTGTCTCCAAATTGGTGAATACCACTTGAAATATCATATGTTTGCTATCGACATGGGTAGTTGTGACATTGTGTTGGGTGTAGAATGGCTAAGGATTTTGGGTCCCATTCTCATGGATTTTAAGGAATTAACCATGCAATTCGATCAGTAGGCCAACAATAAAAGTTCCAATGCATCACCGTCGGTTTCCCGAAGATAATCAGTTCCCATCACATGGAAAAGCTGCTCAAAAAAGGTCATTCTAGCATTATTTCCCAACTCCATGCCATACAAGCAACTAAGACACCCTCTGTGTTGTAGGACCTCCAATCCATCCTCTCTAAACATCAAGTGGTTTTTTCCACTCCCCAGGGACTCCCTCCTTCCTATGGTGGTCATGATCATTCCATTCCCCTTGTCCCAGGAAGCCTTCCTCCCAATATCCGTCCCTATCGTCACCCCTTTTCCCAAAAAAATGAAATTGAGAAAATTGTTCAAGAACTACTCAACGTAGGTGCTATCCACCCTAGTACAAGCCCCTACTCTTCTCATGTGGTCATGGTCCTTAAGAAATAAGGTTCTTGGCACATGTGTTCTAACTTCCACGCCCTTAACAAACTAACCATTAAAGACAAATTTCCCATTCCTGTCATTGATGACCTCTTGGATGAATTGAGTAGCGCCTAGTTCTTTACTAAACTTGATCTTCGTTCTGGCTACCACCAGATTCGTATGAAAGAGGCAGACATTCCTAAGACTGCATTTAGAACTCACGAGGGCCATTATGATTTTTTGGTCATGCCCTTTGACTTGTGTAATGCTCCCTCCACTTTCCAAAGCCTCATGAATCATGTCTTTCGTCCTTTTCTCCATCATTTTGTCTTAGTTTTCTTTGATGATATCCTTATCTATATTAAAACCTGTACAACCCATCTTGCTCATGTGGATCGAGTTCTCCATCTACTCTCTTGACACCAACTTTTCCTCAAACAATCTATATGTTCTTTTGGTGCCTCGAAAGTCGAGTACTTAGGTCATCTTGTTGGCAAGGCTGACGTTAGGGTGGATCCTAAAAATATTGAAGCTATGTAAGATTGGCATCACCCAAAGACTCTCAAAAGATTGCATGGATTTCTGGGTTTAACAGGTTATTATCACAATTTTGTTAAGAATTATGGAAATATTGCAGCACCTCTCACTGCACGCCTTAAAAAGAATTCTTTCACTTGGAATCCAACAGTTTCTTAGGATTTTCAAACCTTGAAGATGGCCATGTGCACCACTCCAGTCCTGGCCCTTCCAGATTTCACAAAGACCTTTGTCCTGGAATGTAATGCTTTCGGGAAAGGAATTGGCGTCGTCCTTATGCAAGAGGGTCGGCCTTTGTCCTTTACCAGCAAACAACTATCAAATAAAAATTTGGGAAAATCAATCTATGAAAAGGAAATGTTGGCTATTCTGCATGTCATGGATCTTTGGCACCCTTATCTAATGGGGAAACGCTTCCAAATTAATATGGATCATCAAAGCCTTAAGAATTTTCTGGAACAATGCCTTTCCTCCCTAGAGCAACAAAAATGGGTGACTAAGCTCTTTGGATATGATTATGAGATCATTTACAAGAAAGTCAAAGACAATGTGGTTGTTGATGCACTTTCTAGAAAATATGAAGATGAAGGGTCCATGTTTTCTCTCTCCTTCATTGTACCAGATTGGCTCCAAGTTGTTCGTCAAGAATGGCTACACGATCCCAAAAGTTCGCATCTGATACAACAATTGTAGTCCAATTCTCCATTTTCCCCAAAGTACTCTTGGCTCAATGATGAGATTCGATACAAAGGGCGTTTGTATTTAATTAAACAGTCAAAACTTAAATCCATGGTACTTTCTGAGCTTCATGCTACACCCATAGCTAGGGACTCTGGGTTTACCAAAACCTATGACCAGTTCAAACGTTCTTTTTTTCTGGGCTAGTATGAAACAGGACATTCGTAATTTTGTGGCTCAATGTGATGTGTGTCAATGCAACAAGGGAGAAATAGTCAAATCTCCTGGCACACTACAACCTCTTTCGATTCCACCTGCTATTTGGCAAGATATCTATATGGATTTTATTGTAGGATTACCGGAATCAGACAATAAATCAGTCATCATGGTGGTAGTTGATTGTCTTTCCAAGTATGCTCATTTCTGTGCTCTTCAACACCCATTTATAGCATCCAATGTGGCTCAACTTTTCATGGATCAGGTATTCAAGCTTCATGGCATGCCACATTCTATTGTTTCGGATCGTGACCCAACTTTCACTAGCAATTTTTGGCAAGAACTGTTCAAGCTATAAGGAACCCAATTGCATCTCAACACAACTTATCATCCCCAGACTGATGGTCAAACTGAAGTTGTCAACAAGTGTTTGGAAACATATTTGAGTTGTTTTGCATCGGAAAGGAAAAATCAATGGGCTCAATGGTTACCACTAGCTAAATGGTGGTACAACACTTTGTACCATACAGATACCCGCATGATTCCTTTTGAAGAAGTATATGGAAAAACTCCACCTTCAGTTCTCTCATATTTTCCAGGTGTCTCGAAGGTCCAGGTGGTTGACCAAACACTTACAGGTCTATACCCTCAAAGAGAATTTGGTCATGGCCTAGAATCGCATGAAGCAACAAGCAGATCAAGGTCGCTTTGAATGTCAATTTGTAGAAGGGAATCAAGTGTTTCTTCGAATGCAACCTTACAAGAAAAATTCCTTCAAGGATGACCATTTTCAGAAACTGGCGCCCAAAGTTTATGGTCCTTATACCATTCTCAAGCGTGCAGGATAGGTGGCCTATCAGTTAGCTTTTCCCAATCATTCTAAGCTCCATCCTGTTTTTCATGTTTCCTGCTTAAAGAAGGTAATTGGAACTAAGTGCTAAATTCAAACCAACCTTCCCGAGTTGGACGAATAAGGCTCCATTTGGCTACAACCACAAGAAGTTTTGGACCAACTTGAGTGTCGTCTGTGCCAACGAACCATCAAGGAAGTGTTAGTCTAGTGGAAAGATACAACTCCAACAAATTCCACTTGGGAACCAGTTACCATTCTGCAACAATTTCCTCATCTCAAGCCTTGAGGACAAGGCTATTTTTAAGGGGGAGGACATGTTAGGGACCTAACCCCTCACGTAGGTATAATACTATACTTCCATGTAATAAAGTTCAATATTAATAAGGCCTATAAATAAGGAAGAATAAGTCCAATGTAAGAAGACCTAATAGAATTTTCCGCTTCTAGAAGGATCTTCCTCTAGATGGTTCTTTTGATAGACATATTTAGTATAAATAGGAGTCGGGGGTATGAAAATTTTTGTCTTGGATATTATTGTAATAGAGCTCTGCTCTGCTAGAGGTTGCCCCCTCGAAGAGGCAACTGAACATTACTCTCAGTAATAAAAGTGCTCTTTCTAGTGTTATTCTGGTATCATTTTGGTATTATTGTGGTGTTGTTCTAGTTATATCGTTGTTCAGCTGCCATTTCTAGCTAATTATTTATGTTCTGCATACTATTTTATATCTAGAATATTACATAAAACAATGGCTATAACAACCTCCCAATCATTTAATAAATATAAATAGAACTCAAATACAACCCATGGATGAAACATAGTCTCCCTCTAAATTTTTCCAACTGAATTGAACCTTCAACAAGTGACTAGCCTTCTTTGGAAAGTAAATTTGTGATATGTAAACAAGGGGTTTATAGCCCACTCACTTCACCAACATGGATACCTTGCAAAATTAAATTTTTGTTCTCTGTTCTTAGAAATATGTAGAGAACTTTGTCTTCATAATGGATACTAAGCCTCTATTCTTAATGCAAGTCTGAGCACAAGACTACTCATTAGGATTAGAGATATGGCCTTCTCTCTACTGTGGCTTGCACACATCAAGAAGATAACAACATAATATAAATCATGCCAATAAAAACCAAGACTTTACAAATACTCTTTCATTGAGAGATTTGTCTTTGGTCCAACTCCTTTGCACATTGATATCCAATTGAATTGAATCTATCAAGATGATCAAGGCTAAGACTATGTTGTTTTATTGTTGTATGGGCATAAAGGATCTACTAAAGCTTGGGTTTAAAGCTTGGTTACTACTTTTTGTTAGAATATGAAGGATGTGTGCTCGTTTTACCATTGACAATACCCTTGTCACCCAACCATAGGCCGAAGCCACCCTCCGAGCACCTTAACCTTGACAGAGAATCATTCCGAAAGAAAACCCTAGGCTAGATAGACATACAAAGGGTAGCGCACCTTTCCCCAAGGATAGCGCATCAACAAGAGTTGATTAGACAGTCCAAACCCTAGCCAAGAGATAGTCCAAGCCAAAACGTAACTGCTAGCTGCACCAGCATCTCTCCTCCAAACCTGTGCACAAGACTACAACTGCACTGGGCAGAACTGACTCTCTGCAACTGCTGAGACATGTCAAATGAGAGACTGGTGCCCTGTATTTATAGTGGTTCTGGCAGAATTACTGGGTTTGACTTCTCCTTCTGGGTACCTGTCTGTTCAGTATATATTAATTCTTTTGGCCGACTTCTTCTCTTGAAGACTAATAACCTAATACATATTATCTTCTTGAGCCACGACGTCTTCTAGGGTTATTATCCAACTCATTAGGGTTTCTCTTGCTTCCCGGAGTCTTCTATTCTCATCAGGTTTACACGTGGAGGTAAATACCTCTCGTAGCTACCATAATATCAACACTCCCTCCTAGCTAGGGAGGTATTACAGGTAATGGTTTTGAGCACAAAACATACCATTCACCCGGTAGCATCAACATAGTTATATGGACTAGATCATGACTAGATCATGAGCACCATCATCATCATCAGCTACATCATCTCTCGAAACCATACTCTATCTAAGTAATCAGACATGATGCTCACTCCACAGAGTGACACAAGAGCCATTCTTCTAATCTAGAAGAGTAAATGCTCTGAACCATTTTCCGTCTGGAAAATCTCTGTTCATCATTCATATGGCTGATGATTATCTCCAATAAACTATTGATAGTCTTCAAGGCAATCAGAACAAAAATAGAACACAACTGTGTCTATCCATAGTAGTACATAACTACAATCCAGTGGTACACTACCACACCAAGTAGAAAACAAGTACTTGATCAGTAACGTATAGTCATGAACATTGGAACATATCCACCACAGTAGTATACATCTATTGTCATATAGTCTTCATAACAAACATCTCATAGCAACCTGCACATAAACAATGTTATGATATAACCTGAATCATCTAGGCCAATCTTTCACTCACATCTGTGAGATCTGAAAGAATATTTGTCCTTAGTGTAGAACATCAACAATGGGCTATCTGCCCTATTCTTCTCAAACAAGGAAGAATGACTGTTTCTGATTTCTGAGCCTGGACCATTCCTCACCCTGGGCCATTCCTCCTACACTAATCAAAGTGCACCCTGGAGAGAATGGATAAACCCTAAGGAATGTCTGTCCCTGATTGCTGAACCTGGACCATTTCCCACCCTGGGCCATTCCTCCTACACTAATAAAAGTGCACCCTGGAGAGAATGTATAAACCCTAAGGAATGATTGTCCGAACCATTTCCTCTGTTAACCACAAGAGGAAAAGATTGTCCTACATCAACCTCCAAAACAGACCATTCCTCATGTTAACCACAATGAGAAATCATTGTCCGACGAGGCGGACCAGTCTTCTTGAGTAATCCTCAAGAAGAGAGATTTCTCTAGACCACTCCCCATGTTAACCACAATGGGAAGTCGCTGCCTATGATACATCAACAATCTAGACCATTTCCCATGTTAACCACAATGGGAAATCGTTGTTCGTCAGAAATCTCAATCCACTTTCCGAACAGGAAAGCATCTGTCCAAGGTGGACTATTTTTCAATCTTGAAAATGAATGTTCTCAATAATATTTTCAGTCCTCCCTCCCAACCTGGGAGTCATCTCTTCCTTTTCAATAAGGAAGTCGTCTCCACGAGCTCCAGCTTGAGTACGCAAACTCTTTCATCTTGGATAGAAGCTTTGCCAAAATGTCTTCTTATCTGCTCATCTATGGAGGTATGTATTGGAGAATCACTTTCTCCTTTCTGGACTTCATCACGGATAATGTAATGCTTGATTTCAAATGTACTTTAGTCTGGAACACTGATTTTCTGTGAATACTTCATGTAGCTCTGAACAATAGAGTATATCATTGTTGGAAAACTGGAACATATCCATGTGGCACTTCTTCTGTCATCATGAGATTTGATATATGGAGTAATCATCTTGATGTTATAGGAAATCTTCACCACGCTTCTGCTGTGCACTGGAGGTTCTCCACCAAGTTATCTTCTTCTATCTACATACAAGGGTTTCTTTCTGGTATGCCTCAAAGTCTTGAGATTGCTCTTCATACACTCTTTATTCAATTGCTCTAGAGAACAGTCTTTACATTCATCTGATGTAGAACTCCAACTCATGGATGTTGCGGATGATATAATGACTCATATAGAGATATGTCTAGTATACTGGAACAGGTAATCATCATAGTCTTCTCCCTCCATCTGGGAGAACCTCTAGTTCTAGATCTCGCAATGCTTTCATTCATAACTCTTCCATACACCGTTCTTCATCATGACTTTCAGTTCCTCTACTTTATTTCTTTTAGTGAGTTCATATCAGGCTGGTAATCTTGTGATTCTCGATACAATGACTGGTTGTTCTGGATTCTCTTTCTTTCTTGGAGTCTTCATGTTCTTCTTTCATGTTTTTCTTTAGATTCTTGGGTCCATGGAGTTTCTTATATATTCCATGCCCTAAAGATTCCATCATAGGATCACGGATGTGGATGGACAACTAGGGATACTTTAAGGCTTCTCTTTGATGAATACGTACTGTCTTTCATGGCTGCTATCATGGATATATACTTCATCATCTTCAATGGATCATAGGATTAGCTCCCTTATAATCCTTGCTTCATGTATGAGTGCATATAATCGGCTCCCTCTATCTAACAGAGTCCACGCTTCCATCTTCATCCTTATTTTCTTATGCAATATATAATTGGCTCTCTTGTCTAACAGAGTCCACGCTTTCATCTTGTTGTCTTCTACAAAACGTCATAAGTCTTCTTCCAATTTCCTTTCGATTGTTGACTTCTTTCTGTCTTTGCTTCTTCTAAGTTTCTTCATGATTGATTCAGCTTATCTTGCAATAGCTTCCACATGATTTGTATTTCATCCTTTCATGTGTATTATCTAATGATATCCATTCTTATCTTGTTGTTCTTCCATAGGTATAGTTATTCTTGGAACACATTATCTTCCAAGAGATAGATATACAAGATATGTATAGAGACGATGCAAACAAGATATGTACAAGAAGTAAGAAGATTTTTGTTACCTTTAGAGGAAGAAGTCTCTTCCATCCTACTTAGTCTCTTTTGTAGGTTCCTTTTCTTTGGCAATTGATGCTTCGTGTTTCTACTTCCTTTTCTTTAGATTGGGACAATGAATCTTGTAGTGACGATACTTTTGACAGTTGAAGCATTGTACTTCTGAAATGTCTTTCTCTTGATTTGGCTTCCTCCTTGAACCAAACTTCCTTTTGTTCATAAAGTTCTTGAATCTTACTGTGAAGGCTTGATCATCGTACTTCTTTTGGGGTTTCTCTTTTGCATTGATCCTTGATTCTTCTTGATCACAACAAGTCCAAAGTTCTTCAAATGTCAGATACTCCTTTCTTGTGTTCATGCTTGCGGCAAAAGCATCCTACGTCTTAGGAAGACCATTGAGTACTATGTTTACCAACTCCTTCTCTAAGATGATCTCTTCAATATCTTGTAGTTGATCTCTTAACTGAGAGATTCTCACAAGGTATGATGTTATGCTATCGTCATCATTCATCTTCATGTCACAGAGCTCATTCTCCAGACTCATTACTTGTCCAATGTTTCTAACTGAGAAGAGGTTTGTTAGGGCATCATACATCTTCTTCGATGAGTCAAGATGAGAGATGTAGGGTATCAAGTGGTATTTTATAGATTCCACTATGGTACTCATAGCATTGATATCACTGTCTTTGAACTTCTCCATAGCTGCAATGTTCTGCGGTTCCTTCTCTTTTCCTTCTTCAAACTCTGGCTTCATGATCTTTCCTTTCACGATATCCAACACTTTATTCTTGGCAAGGATGAGGTTAATCCTTGTCTGCCACTCTCTAAAGTTAGAGGCTCCATCTAACTTGTTCTCTGACTTTATAGAGTAAGTCATGGCTGCTTGACTTGGTCAACCCTAGATTTGACCAGAAATTCAAGCTTCACGTCTTGGCTTTCTGAGATTACCAGGAGATGCACTGGGCTAGGGCGCATTGATATATCCGGAGATTAGGTCAATCCCTTCACTTAATGTGCCTCAACAAGAGGATTAGGGTTTCTGCAGCTGCACCTGCTAGTAACCCTAGCTGCAGTGTCTTGGAAGCTGCTCTTGCTAGTAACCCTAGTGACAGTTCCTTAGTGAGCTCAATATCCTAGTGGCTATGCTTTCTTCCAGTGTTTATCCTGAATGAAGGAGGTGTGGGCCCATACCTATTAGAATATGAAGTATGTGTGCTTGTTTTACCATTGACAATACCCTTGTCACCCAACCATAGGCCGAAGCCACCCTCTTAGCACCTTAACCTTAACAGAGAATCATTTCGGAAGCAAACCCTGGGCTAGATATCCATACAAAGGGTAGTGCACCTTTCCCCAAGGATAGAGCATCAACAAGAGCTGATCAGATAGTCCAAACCCTAGCTAAGAGATAGTCCAACCCAAAACGTAACTGCTAGCTGCAGCAGCTGCACGAGCATCTCTCCTCCAAACCTGTGCACAAGACTACAACTGCACTGCACAGAACTGGCTCTCTGCAACTGCTGAGATGTATCAAATGAGAGACTGACACCCTATATTTATAGTGGTTCTATGTAATGTCCCCACTTTGGGACATCATCACAGGGCAGAGACTTATGATGACCAGAGTAGCCAGATGGATGTTATAGCGAGTACAGGGGTATTTGAGAGACATTGTGGGGTCCAGTTGGAATTTATCATCATATTCCATCATTATGAGCCATTCCGCACAGGTTGGATTTGGTTTCGTTCCATTCCGACGATTTCCATGATTTTGACTATTTTGAGCTATAAGTTAATTAAAATCACTGAAGAGGGCATTTTGGGCACATTACTTTGAGGAACCTCTCAGTGTAATAGATCATTGGAATCGGGAGGAGCAGCACTACATGATGGGATGGATAGAAGTGACTTTTAGTGGCCAGGGAATCCACAAGGAGAGATAAGGAGATTTTCAGAGGTAAAAAGGTTAATTAATTAATTAAAGTGATTTAATTAATTAATTA
>JZKD02S1023398.1:401625-418831 GCA_000966675.3 Picea glauca | reverse complement strand
TTTTATGTTTTAATATACATAAGATTAATTAATATATATGGTGTTTGTCAATAGAAGATTAATTAATTAATGTTAATTAATTTTAAATGATTAAAAAATGTTAACTAATGATATCAAAGGAGAATATAATGCTAATTATAAAGTTATTAAAGCCTTTATTATAATGTTGATTATAATCATGATGACTAAGGTTAGTATATTATAAATTACTTTTATTTTTTTATTTTAGGTACTTAAATGAGATTAAGTATGTGAGATATGATCATTGACGAGTATCTCATAGTGTTAGCATAGCTATCAAGGAGAAAGAATTAGTAGCTTACTTGTATGAAACTATCAAGCTTAGAGGCTTTTGACCTCGACCTTTAGCCACTTATCATATGGGAGTAATGTCTATTTACAGAAAAGTATAAGTTGAGGGAAATGTGGAATGTCTTAAACCCTCTACTAATAAGCTTTGGTCGAATGCATAATTAGTCACTCAACATGGTTAGGACTCGGGGAAATTGAGGTCGGTGGACATCATCGCAAGGACCACCGATACTGGTACCGCTGCCACCATTACCCGAGCTAGCTCTCATTTTGCGCTCCTTGGAGGCTATTAATAAGACATTAAAGGGACGTTGGTCGACATATGTCGAAGTGGAACCCACACCATTTGGAGTGGGTAACCCTGAAGTGTCGAGGGACTCAGAGGGAGGGCCTCCACCAGGGGACATCACCAGAGAACTACAAAAGATCAAACTCCTAGAGTTTTCTGGGGGACGTGCAAGTGAACATGTTGAAGCATGGTTGGAGGGAATGATGAGATGTTTTGCCTTGAGAGACTATGCTTCCACGTCAAAAGAAAAGATAGCGATATTTCAGTTGAGGAACAGTGCCTTGAACTGGTGGGGTAATCTAGAGAGGCAGTTGCACCTTACTCCAGACACCGTCTCTTGGGAACTTTTCGATGAAAGGTTTCAGAGAAGGTATTTACCGACTTATTATGAGGAACAGGTAGGAGCATTCCATGCTCTAATTCAGGGAAACATAACTATGGAAGAGTATGAAATTTGGTTCATGGAGTTAGTAAAAAATGTCTCATACATGGATACCGATCATCAACAAGCAAAACGTTTTGCATATGAGTTAAACCCTAAGATAAGGGCCATGGTGCAGATGTGGAAACCATCGTTAGTAGCTGAAGCAACTAAAAATGCTCATTACACAGAAGAGAATATGAGTTTAAATGGAGGGATGGGATTGACTACTCCATAACAACTTGGATTCGTGGGGAAGGCCCCCAGGACCTTCTCCAGGGGAAGGAGCTCTAGGACACCTCTTTATGGCAATAGAGCTACACCTAGAGAAGTTGCAACATGTATTTCATTGGTAGTGAGTGCAACATCCCACTCATCACCGACAACGCAGGTAGGTCCACGACCTTCTCAGGGAGCAGCTAGTAGGGGCAGAGGCTTTAGGGGAAGGAACTCATTTCAGAGGCCTTCACATGGAAGTGTGGAGGTTTCGTCTCGTGTTACTTGTTGGGGGTGTGGAGGGCCCCATTACCAGTGTGACTGTACAGAGTCACAATCAGGATTTGTGCATAGAGAAGGAAAGACCCCAATGGGAAGAGTGGGTAGTAGCCACTAGATTTATGTAGTGATCAATAATCACCAGGAAGAACATCAATCCATGGTGGTGGAATAATTAGGTACGCTAAATCATGTCAATTTAAAAATTTTATTTGATTCTGGTGCTACAGATAGTTTCATTTCACCTTGTACATTAGAAAAGTGTGGTTTGGCAGCCTACGATTATGATGACTTTAAACAAGTCGAGATGGCTTCGGGGGGGGGGAAAGAAGTAGGACCTAGCGTCGATAATTGTCTAGTAGACCTATAAATGTGTACTACTAGGTTGAAGGTGTACACTACTTCTCTAGGGACGTATGACCTAATCATTGGAATGAAATGGTTAGAAGCCCATCGAGCTATAGTATATTGTTTCGTGAAGAGGGTGCTTTGTGTTGATGATGAAGGAAGGTCAATAGAGATCCATGGTATACATAGGAAGGTGTCTCTATGCTTTATATCGACAATGAAGGTTAAACGTTGCATAAGGCATGGTTGTCTATTATATGTAGTGGAAGCAGTAAATGAAGGGAAATGACCCTCTATGGATCAGTACCCAATTTTCTCATAATTTAAGGATGTTTTTCCAAAATAGTTATTGAGGTTGCCTCCTTAGAGGGAGCTTGATTTTACCATTGAGCTAAACCTTGGTGCAAATCCAATTTCCAAGACTCTGTATAGGACGACAACGCCAGAACTTTGTGAGTTTCATATGCAGTTGAAGAAACTAATTGACTTAGGGCTAATAAGGTCGAGTGTCTCACCTTGGAGTGTACCAGTAATTTCTGTCAAGAAAAAGGATGGTTCCTTACGACTGTGTATAGATTACAAAGACTTGAACCATGCTACAGTGAAAAATAGGTACCTAATGCCACAGATAGATGATATCTTTGATCAAATGAAAGGAGCAACAGTTTTCTTAAAAATTGATTTGCAATTAGAGTATCACCAGTTAAGGATTAAGGAAGGTGATATTCCTAAAACTGCCTTTCGAACTTGGTTCGGGAATTATGAGTTCATTGTAGTGCCTTTTGGTTTGACCTATGCACCAATAATCTTCATGAGCCTCATGAATGGTGTATTCTGAAAGTACTTAGACCGCTTTGTACAGGTCTTTCTGGATGATATCCTCATCTATTCCAAGAACGAAAGAGAACATGAAGAACACTTGTGAGTGGTGTTGTCATGCCTTAGAGAGAACAAATTGTATGGCGAGTTGTCAAAGTATTCTTTCTTCCAGAAAGAGATTTACTATTTAGGTCATATCATTTCTAGTGAAGGAATTTCTGTGGACCCAAAAAAGGTGAAGGCCATTATGGAATGGCCAGTACCGAAAAATGCTCATGAGGTGAGAAGCTTCATGGGGATAACTGGTTATTATTGGAGGTTTGTGGAAGGGCTCTCTAAGATATCGAAACCCATCACCACCTTGCAGTGCAAGGGGGCCAGGTATGAATGGATAAAAGAATGTGATATTGCATTAAACAAGCTTAAGAGGTTACTAACCAGTGTGCCAATTCTACGAGTTCTCGATATGGAAAAAGACTTCATGGTCTGCACAGATGCCTTGAAGTAAGGATTGGGGGTCATGCTAATGCAAGATGGAGGAGTGACAGCATATGCATCAAGAACGTTGAAGCAACACGAGGAGCTTTATGCTACTCATTATTTCGATTTGACAGCTGTAATAGTATCTCTAAAACTTTGGAGGAGTTATCTAGTGGGCCGAAGCTTCGAGCTCAAAATAGACCATGAAAGATTAAAGCATCTCTTCACTCAAAGGGATCTCAATTCCAAGCAGAGGCGATGGAGTGAGTTTATGAGTGAGTATGATTTTGGAATTTCGTACATCAAGGGAAAGGAGAATGTGGTCGTGTATGCCCTAATCAGGAGACCACATGTCTTCTCCTTGGTGCTCTTAAAGGTTAATCTTAGGGAGCGAGTGTTGGGGAAACACCTTGGAGATAGTTGGTATTTAAAGGTTACTTCAGCCCTCCAAAGTGAGAGGCAATTAGAACCTAGGTATGAAGGATATAGCCTTGAAGCCAATGGATTGTTAAGATATCAAGGAAGGATGTACATCCCCGAGGATGGGGATATCCGAAGCATCATACTCAAGGAATCCCATAGAGCACTTTACTGTGCGCATCCAGGTATGAAGAAAGTGTACGCAGACATGAAAAAGATTTTCTTCTTGCTAGGCATGAAGAGTGGTGTAGTCCATTTCGTCGCCAAGTGCCTTGAGTATCAGCGAGTGAAGGCTGATCATCACCACTCGACAGGTCTCCTACAACCGCATGATGTTCCTATGTCCAAGTGGGAAGTCATTTCTATGGATTTCATTGTGGGATTGCCACTCACATCATCGATGAACAATGTTATTCTTGTTATAGTTGATAAATTGACCAAGAGTGCTCATTTTATTCTAGTTAGAGACACTTACGATGTCACTGATGTGGCACATGTTTTTATAAGTGAAGTCATATGTCTGCATGGGTTACCCAAGAAGATCAATTCAGATAGGGACTCTCGGTTTACCTTTAGGTTTTGGACAAGTTTGCAGTCAGCGTTGGGAATTCAGTTGAACTTGAGCACATCATATCATCCCAAAACAGATGGGAAAACTGAGAGAGTAAACCAGGTTATGGAAGCCATGCTTAGGATGTATGTTATGGATAATCAAACCCATTCGGAGAAGTACCTACCTTTGGTAGAGTTCGCCTACAATAACAGTTTTCACAGCTCAATTGGAATGTCGCCCTATGAAGCTCTGTATAGAAGGCCATGCAGGACACCATGGAGTTGGGAAAGGTTAGAAGACTGAGTGACAATTGGACCAAAATTGATTCAAGAGATGGAGGAACATGTGATTCAGATTAGGAAACGACTAAAGGAAGCACATGATAGACAAAAAAGTTATGTTGATGCACATAGGATTGACTGAAGTTATAAAGTGGGATATCAAGTTTTCATTCGTATCATGCCTAAGAAGAGTACCATTTAGTTTGTAAAAGGGACAAAGTTATCACCTCGATTTATAGGACCGTTCAAAATCCTAGAGAGAACTGGACTTGTTGCCTATCTCCTCGTACTGTCATCTCACTTGCATAAAAACCATAATGTTATTCATGTCTATGTTCTACGTCATTATGTTGTGGATGAATCTCAAAAACTAAATTTGAGGGAATTGCAGGTATCGGACGTGGGAACCATCATGGTCAAACCATTACGCATATTGGACCATAGGGTCCGATAGCTCAGGAATCGTCTGGTAGACCAAGTTAAGGTCCAATGGGATATGTATAGCCCAAGATCTACTACTTGGGAGGATGCATAGACCTTAAGATGAGATCATCCCTCACTTTTTTGACCATCTCGGGAATATGTTTCTCGAAGGTTGGGTTTATGTAATGCCACCTTTTGACTTAGACAACTAGAATTACTTAAGTCCTAATCGTATTTTATTTGCTATTAACTGTGAAACTATTAATGATACACTTGAAATGTAGACATATGGACCTATGCGAATGTCAATTCTATGAATGTTTATCATTATTTGAATAATGATGGAAATTATGCAACCTATTTCTAGCTTGAAATTTTTGACATTTAAAGTTGCTGGTACGTGGATACCGAATTAAGGATATGATTAAATGCATTTACATGATAATAATGCATATATATATATATATATATATATGAGTTTGTGTTATAGACTAATATGTAGGTCAATGGGATATGAAATAGCCAAAGGATAATGGTAATAAAGGGTTGATGTCATGAACATCGACCGAGAAACAGTATGGTATGAATCTTTGTATGTGAAATTATGTTGGTTCAAATGCATTGCTATGATATGTGGATAGGTGTAGGTTTTCCAGGTGGTCAAACTACCTGAAACTGAATATATGATGAAAAATCTCAGCAACACAGTGCCATTGTATGGTCCATGGTAGGGTGTTGACCCTAGTTCTATTAAGAGGGGTGGAGGAATTTCCCACCGTGTATCCTATGAAATATGGAGTCATGGGAGGACGATGTTAGCTCACACTCTCCTAGACGTGTGATGATGACTGCCAATTGCCTATTGGGGAAGCTTGGTCAAGAGAGTTGACACTTCCACTTACGGGTTCTATCTGGAGTTAGGTCAATATAGTTGACGCTCCAAGGTAGTCCAACAGAGGAAGGATATGGAAGAAAGATGTAAGTAGGTTAGGGAGAAAGGATTACTAGAAGTAGTTGAGAGTGTGCAAAGTATTTTTTATTTTTTATCTTATAATAGAACTGCTTGATTTCCTTTATAAAAAAAAAATTACAATTATCTATGTAAATATTGCTTGCGTTAAATTAGTATAATTGAAGGATTTTGCAAATATTTCAAATGATTTATAATTCTTTATGAAAAATATAACATTGTTGATTGGATTGAGAGCATACATGAATTGCATTAGGTGTGATAAATATTGTTATTAGTACACGTGTGAGTCATGTATGGGATAGCTATGCATACATGCCTTGCACATGTACACTAGTATGTATAGGTGTTTTAAATTGATGATGTTGTTTATCTAATATGGATGTATGAATCATGTATCATTACCCGTGTATTGTAAATTATTATAACTTCATAACGAATTTTCTTTAAGGGTGACTGTAACAACCCAATTTGATTTTTTAATGGTCATATTTTGTTAAGTTAAATTAAATTAATTATTGAAATGAACATATTTGAATCATTTTGTTATTTTATTATTTAATGGTAGGTGAGGGAATTAATGAGGGGATAAGGTAGTTGGGAATTGAATGAGGGAGGGGGATTCGAGAGAGGAGGATAAGGAAGAGGGGAGGGGACTTGGAAAAGGGTCTTCCTTTTTTTGGGAAAACATTGGGAAAAGGAGGAAGGAGAAAGGAGGAGACTGGAAGGAAAAAATTCCTTGGGGATTTTTACTAGGGCACTGGTGTTGCTGAGATTTTGGGCTTGAGGGCCAATATATCTGATTTCTTGGAGCTAGGGTTCCGTAGAGGCTTTGTCCCTATCTGGTTGGGAGGAAACAGTTTCAGTTTTTGGTAGCAGAATGTTTCAACAACTCAAAGAACAACATCTTCAAGAGGTATTTTACTAGTTTTATGCGTTGTTGTTAATCAAGTTATAAATATTGAGATTATGTTGTAATAAGAATAAGAAAATAATGGTTTACTACAAAGAGGCCATTGACCATAATCTAGAAGATCAAAATTAATTCTCTAATATTTCTAGCTTCAAGAAGAAAATAAATGTTGTAAAAATAGGAACAAACTCCAATGACCTTCATAGTGAAACTGAGAGGTGGATAAAACCTAAAACGCCTCGATAGAATTATTTTTGTAAAGTATGCAATCCTAACAAGGTAGAAGATGAAAAACATTTTCTCCTACAAAGAGATCAAATATCATCTTAAACATTTGTAATACCACTAATATTATAATGTAATAACCCATGAAGGCCAAATAGAGCTCAATCATCTTATTTGCAGGCTATTTGATTTTAAAAACAACATGATAAAATAAAAGAATTAACTTTAAAAACAACATAATAAAATAAAAGAATTAACTTTTCTTTCTAAGGTTTGATTGACCAATATTGGTCTCAATGGATGGTAACATCGTCATCATAATTATCATTATCAAGAAGGTTATGATAATAATTATCATTATCAATAAGGTTTATGATAAAGGTCCATCCCTTGTTGGGGGATTTAATTCCTTCGTGAAATCTTGTGGAAAATTATTTTCTTTTTTTTTGTCAAACATCATGGAATTCTAACAGAATTCAATATTTAGAGTTAGAATCATTCCCTGTTACAAGGTCTTGACAACTACAAAGTTCGATTAATTTTATATCAAACTAGTTTTCACTTGAATCTTCTTAGGTTCTTCCATACATGCACAATAAATAAAAATCTTTATCTAACCACAAAGGGTCAAAGTCAAAGATCTTGCTTAGGATTACAACTTGCTTACTTGTTCCAACATTAGATTTTTCTATGAAAAGAATATTATATTTCTTAGATAAGAAATATTATGTTTTAAGTTATTTAAAGCACAATTTTTATCTCAATAGTTTTTCTTGTAAAATGTACAATTCACATGTGCAAAATAACATATATCTCAAAATATGTTGTTAGTATTAATGACTTAAATCTCCATCCATAAGTACCAATTGAAAGGGTTTTTCTTATGAAGCTTAAGATAAAGTGTAAAAGCTATGTGTCCAAGGCCTCTTTGAGGGGATCTTTTATTCCATATTGACTATAAAACAAACCCATACATATCAACTACACAAGATTCATCATGTTCTTAGAATCATGTTCTCAAGTTTCAATAGGCAAGATAATGTCAATTTCTCTATAAATTCAATTTAAATTAGGAACCTTTCTTCATGAAACTCTCCATAGTTCAAGGTAAGGATCCCAGGTTCTTGCATTCCTATTTATTATCAGATTTTTGTTCTCTCTAATAATAAATTTTCTATTTCTAATTATTTTTCATTTTCCTTGTTTCATACCTTTTTCACTTTTTGTACTTCCTTCTTAAATTTGGCTTGATCCATTAAAATGAAATCTTAATTTATAATTATTCTTAAACTTTCCAAGTTTTACTTAGTACTATGCTAAATTTATTTTTAATGGAACTTTCTTTAAATTCAATTAACCTTAATTAGTCACCCTAACTTTATGTTTTTATAAGGCAAGTTGTTTGAATTTGTAATTTTGTTGCATTTTATCCTCAACTAACTCTAAAGTGTCTTTTTCTCCTTCTTTCTTTAGGTAGAAGATGACAAGGTTTGAGACTTCTTTTTATCTCATTCATATTCCATTTTTATACAATTTCTTCTTCTCCTTCTTTCTTTAAGTAGAAGATGACAAGGTTTGAGACTTTTTTTTATCTCATCCATATTCCATTTCTATACAATTTCTTCTTTTATGTATTTTATATCCAACTTATCTTCCAATTCTTTAATAAATAAATTGTTATTTAACTTATTTTCAAAACTTTTATTCTTTTATATATATATGTATACAATTTTTTTCTTTTAAATTTGATTCTTTTCCAAATATTTATTTCTAGTTCTAATAATCTATATTTTCTATTAACTAAAACTTATTTTCCAAAATTATTATTATATTTTTATTCATTTTTAAATCTTATTTTCAAATACTACAAAGTTGTAAAATTAATGTTCAACATACTGAAATTTATGCTCTCTGACTTCCCCATATCTTATGGAGATTACATGTACACATAGAGAGTCTAATCATTCTACTAAGCCTGACTAATTTATTAACATTAACGCTCAAAATGGATGATGTCATTATTACAAGTGTGTCCGATGCCAGCCTTAACTCAAACTCTATGCCTCGTCAAGTAACTAAGCCTCGTCAATTAAATCTGCGAGACCTTCAATAAAATTAAATTTTCAGACACAAGAAGATCTGATGCTAATGGAACTGGAACTCCATTTGACACGGTGAAGAGATATGTTCAATAAATCTGCTAGACCTTCAATACAATTAAATTTTCAGTCACAAGAAGATCTGATGCTAATGGAACTTCACTGAGACGGTGGAGAGATATGTTGAATAAATCTGCACAATGTCAGTTCAGTGATAGATCTATCTGCTAGGGTTTGCAATTTATTTTATGCTTTAGAAATGGTAAATGTATATGCTTTGAGCTCAGTATTAATCTGTGAAGAATAACAAACAGATTAAGCTTGGTGAATCTGTGAAGAATTGATCTGAGAAATGGTGAAGATATATGTTCAATAAATCTGAAATGAAGCCTGAGTGATAAATCTGTTGTTTCAATGATAGATCAGATCGCTGATTTCCTTACTGTCTTAACTTACATATCTTATTAAAAAAAGAAAAGAAAACAAGTCATAAAACTGATTTAAATTCTGCTACTGCCAGTGTCGCTCTTTAGAGCCTGAATTCCATTGTTTCTGTTTCTTCATCCTCTATAAATTCATAAATTCCAAAAGCACTTGTTGGGAGCAGAATAACCTCTTTGGAAAAAAATAAAATTGAATTACTATATAATGTAACACATATTTAAAGTTTTATTTTTTTCAAATGTCAATTAAATAACATAGAAAATATTTATATAACAAATACCATCACAATTTATATACAATATAATGCAATTGGAAATCTGGTATATTTATTTATACCATTACATTACATTTGAAAACAGCATATTACATTCTAATATTTTTATCATCTAAATTTCTATAATAATCCAGGTGCAGGCATCTTTTAATCCCATTCTATTTTCCCCCAACTAATATGGCCATATAAATGGTCATATAAACTGGGTAACCTTTCCACCCCACCAGGAGAGTTCTTCATTCGTGGACGCTGTAACCTTTCCACCCCACCAAGAGAGTTCTTCAGTCGTGGACACTTCTTTACCTTTAAAAGATGGAGGTGGGGTAGTATCCCTTCTTCCAACACACCTATCTTTACAAGCTTTGGAATATCTGACAAATGCAGCATCTCTAACTTTGGGAATCCATTTTCTAATCCATGATCCCCTATCCCCAAGTCCTTCACAGTGGGGTGCTTGCTTAATTTTAAAAATTTCAAATTGGGCAAGCTCTCCAATGGAGGAAGCTTTTTCACATTGTGCCAAGAATCCAACTCTAACCTTTCTAATTGTTGAAACTCACATATCCATTTTGGTAACTGTGTTCCTCTGTAATCACATAACACAAGACTCTGCAAGTTCTTCATATTCTGCATACCCTCAGGAAGATTGCACTTCAGAGGAATCATGTGGTTATAATGCAAATATAAATGTCTCATTTTCACCCATGATCCCATTATGGTTCCCATTATTTCATGGTTTTCAAACTTAAAAAACATGTATAGATGGAGCTCTATGAGATTTTTAAGATCCTTGAGGGCTATTACATCTTTGTGATCGCCCACAGCATTTTCCATACCCAAGCTCAAATACAGTGTTTTCAATGAAGTGAGTTGAGATATCTCTGCTGGTAGTGATGTTAAATATTTACACTCTGAAATATCTAAAAATTGAAGGTTAGAAAGATTACCTATGTCTCTCGGTAATTCCCTGATGCAAGTACACCTTAATTTGAGAAACTCGAGCTGACTGAAAGATGTTGGCACCGTCTCTATTTGGGTATTCGACAGATCCAGAACCCTCAAAGCAGTGAGATTGGTTAGAAATCTCCCTCCAACATTATTTGTCAATGGATTTTTGGATAAGATTAGACTCAAAAGTTGAGTGTATGGGAAATTCTCTGGCACGGATTCAATTTGATTACGGTGGAGTGACATCCTTTTCCAATCCCGAGTCTGAGTGCCTGGGAAATCTTCGAGTTGTAATCCTGCGCGGCACAAAGAATTTTTCTGCTGCTCCCCGATATAGATAGCTACGTCACGAATAACATCGTGTACTTTTATAAACCTCTTTTTCCAGACATTCACAGGTTTCTTTACAGATATGTCCATCCCCTGCCTTTCAAATTCTACACTCTGAAACAACATACGATCTATCAGAAGCTTCACATACCCGCGCCCGACATCCCTGTTCGTTGAATACGTTCCCCTCTCAACAAATCCCTCAGCGATCCACACTCGCAAGAATCCATCCACCCAAATCTCCTCATCTTCTGGATACATAGCACAATAAAGAAAACAACTTTGCAAGTGTGTGGGCAGGTCCTCGTAGCTCCATATTATTCGTCGATAGAGTCGTTCGTTAACATGGGGATGTGTATCAGCAAAAGAAGTATCTGCATTTTCCATTAAATGCAAACAACTATTCCATTCTTCTACTGCTCTTCCTTTACCTCTCATTACTGTGGCCACAACGGTTATGGCCAAGGGCAAACATTCGCACTCGTCTGCTATTTTCCTGGCACACTTCTTCAATTCCTCTGGAACATGGCCGCTTTTGAAAGCTACTCTTTCGAACAATTCCCAGCCTTCCTCCCTCGACAAGGGATCCACTTTTATGGACTTTTCTGAATTCATTAACGTTAAGTCTGTGCTGCGTGTAGAGAATACTACTTTGCTCCCTTTAGTAGTCCCAAATGCCACACCTAATTCTTGCAGGTCCAGTGCAGCCCATATGTCGTCAAATATTAAAAGAAATTTCCTCTTAATCAGACTTGCAGACAGCATCATCTTCGGCTTATCAGTATCAAGATCAGAAATGCCGGAAAGGTCTAGTTTGAGTTCCTTTGCAATACGACCCTGCAGATCTCGAATTCCATAGTCTCGAGAAACTGTTAGCCAGATTACAACATCAAAGACATTACTGACCTTGTAAAAGTTGTAGACCCTTTGGAGCAGCGACGTCTTTCCAACGCCGGGCATACCGTAGACACCAATCAACCGAACTTCTGGAGGTTCAGCACTAATCCACGTCTTGAGCTGAGTCTCAGCAGTTTCAATTTCCTTTCCTACAAAGCCAACTTCTGGCCCTGGCTGAAGTAGGACATCTGCCTCTTTCGGCGACATTGTAGCCCGAGCATTCGCAGATATTGATGAGTCAATCGACCAGTCATTTAAGAGCTTCCCCATTTCGGCGGCCAATTCTGGAATTCGGCTTGGAATTATGGCGTTTGAGATACCCTCCGCCTTTTGCATGAGATTGTGCATCTTCCCCAAATAAGATTGGATGAACGGCGAGGGCGCTGTGTTCTCATTATCTCGAAAGTTATTGGAGATATCTTGTGAAAGGTTCTTCAAACGATCTCTGTTATGTCGCACTAACTGCTTGTTTGACTCCATGTGAATAAGAGCATCTATTTGCCCCATGAATGCATCAACAGGACCCTTTATCATGTCCGCTACAAATTGACCTGCAGCTCCGGTTACTACGGCCATGAAGTTACTCGAAGACGAGGAAGAGTTATGGGCCATGGCGTTACTCTAAGCGAAGAGAGAAGCAGGAGCGAATATATCCAGTATAAAAGCCGAGAAATCTATGCTTGAATGTATAAGGACGGCTGCTGCAACTGCAAGGAAAAGAGGATGTGTTATTGAGGGCAGGCAGGTAGTATGCCCTTAATAGACGGAGGCGATGGCTGGTATCGTGGAATGTGGAATGGTATGGAATCGTGTCTGTCATCACCTTTATGAGCGTGGAATGATAAAAAACAAAGTGAGTGAACTGGCATCCATCCTAAAAAGCAATGGGGCCTAGTTTCAATGCAAAGCTAAAGCTGAATATGAAGGTTTTATTATTTTCGAGTTGAGATAGGTGACACATCAAATCAAAGTTGGGCCTTTACTTGTCTTTTTAACTGGCGCAAATGGTTGGTAATGACAAGTATCTTTCTCTAAGTGTTGGGAGGAGGTCTTGAGGTCAAATTTGGCTGGGTCTCCGGGACCAATTATAATAGCTGCTTGTGATGTAAATGATTTATATCTCTAATATAAATCGAGTTAATTTCTAGTTAGAAAAAAAAACTGACGACAATTGATCAAATTAAAACAACACTTGATGGTCAGTTAAAGTAACAACCTTTCACATTAAAGTTATGACTTTTCTTCAAAGCCTAGTGTGAAATTAAAGTGGGCGAATGGACTGGCTCCATCAAAGAACAAACATTGCATTTGAATGATCGTGGTGATAGAATTTTTTTACATTGCATTTGAATGATAGTGGTGATAGAATTTCTTTATGGGGTTGAGGTCAAATTGTAATTGAGAAATGTTAAATATTATTAGAAAGCATATGACATTAATGGAGATAATTTCACCAAAATTATAAAGTAAACTTAGTTACTCACTAATATAAAACATTTTTTTTTTTTTAATATAACATGTTAATGATTTAAGACATGAATGAATATTTTACCTTTTACAAAATACCAAAATGTTATTTACAGTTATATGATTTTCCTTTAATAACAATCTAAAAATTTTGCCTTCTTTAAAAAAAAAAATAATTTTTTTATAAAATTTAATTTTAAATAAATTTCAAATTTCACGGGAGAGTTGTGGAGTTCTAAAAAGTAATGGTCAATGGTCGTAGAGCAGGTTCGGTAGTGGGCACTGGGCATCGACAACCAGCCAATTAATTATAGAGTTTTTAAGGCTTTCTGAGCTGGATGGATATACATGGATGACTATGGATAAATTCCCTAGGTGCCATCATTGTGTAAGTGATTGGACCCGAGACAAATTGTCCACACATTCGTTGAATCCATCAAAAGGGAAAGATTCATGCAAACAACGTGAGCTTAGGAATAATACACGTAGTCAATACATAGAAAACTTACAATTCGGTTGTTCAAAATGTTTTCTATCGGTCCATAGATTGTTCTCACAAACATTGTACTCATGCAAATGAAGTTTTTCGGATTTTGATTGGTAAATGCTCTTGTAATGAGCTAGAAGATTTTGATTTGTAAATTCAAGTTAATTTTAGATTAGGTTTTGTTATAATTTAAACAAAGTTATTAGGTAGTATATACTTGCCGAATATAATAATAAAAGTATTGTTTAAGGAGATAGAGAGAGGAATAGGCATGAAATGACTAGATGGCAAAAATATTTATTAAATTTACATTGGAGGAAGTGAAGGCAGCAATAAGACTTTAAAGTTTTTGGCTAATAAGATTTCAGATAAATGAGATTTAAAATTTAAAATTAATCATTATTTTTTAAAACTTTAGATAAAGAAGTGTATATTTTATGGTCAACCATAAACTAATAGAAAGTCAAACCTAACTCAATACTATATACCATGCCTATCGATAAGTATAATAACGGAATGTTTGAGATGCTAAACTAAGATAAAAAGATTTTATGTCAATTTTTTATACTTCATACTTTCAATTGGAAAAAACAATTTCAACCTAGTGTTTTTACTTCTCTCACACTTCTATGTCATGCATACTTGTATTCGGTTTTTCAAGCTCGAAACTCATTTGAATTTGTTAACATTTAGTAATGTGTTTATAATTAATATCGGTTTTTCAAGCTCGAAACTCATTTGAATTTGTCAACATTTAGTAATGTGTTTATAATTAATATTTAAGTATCTTGTCAACATTTAGTGATGTGTGTATAATTAATATTTAAGTATTATTATAATTAATGAGTAGTTTTAATGAAAAAGATAAGTTTATATGTAAATTGTGAAAAACATATATTTTTATCCATTTTATTTAAAATTGCATAAGTTTATTAAAATTGTATAAGTTTATTTAGTGATACATTTTAAGTTATAAGTTTTCTTATATCTCTTTTTTTTACATTATTTTTTAAAAATAGTTAAAAGGTATAGTCTAGAATTTGAGTAATTGATTTATTTGTATTTTTGTAAAAGTGTTTAATGGATTTATAATGTTTGTTTATGTCTTTTTTTTTATTATGATTAGTTTGTAAGGGGACCATTTATGAGAAGATGTGATGATTGTTTTTTAACTCTAAATCTTGGTACATGTGTATTTGTTGAAGGTGTCTTTGTTGAAGCCAGAATCAAAGGCATCTCATGGCTACAAATGGTGGAGGGAACTTGTTCCTTACAATACCTTCTTAGTAAGTCCCTAGTTGGACATTAGACTGTGCCTATGCAAGGTTTTTAAAGTTACCTACTGAGAGTCACCCCCATCAAATTGTTAATAGTTTTATCATGTCTAATTTGTTGGTATTGTTTTGGCTTCTTTTTTTAGTATTGTATTTTATTGTGTAGTGCAATTCTTGTCTACATTATTATTTATTTATACATTCCAACATGTGGTTTCCTTTTTATTTATGAACTAATTGTTGCTCCATCTTTTAACCATCATTGTTTTGTCATGATTTCATAGAAAGGAGAACCAATGGTTGACTCAAAAACACAACCAACCTTTAGTACCAAGAAACTCAAAACCAATTATCTTATTAATTCATAACTTTATATTTCCTTAATATTTATTAATTCATAAGTTTATATTTCCTTAATATTTATTAATTCATGTCTCCGAGGTGTAGGACACTCAGTGACAGAGTGTGTTGTTAAGCCACTTCGTGTTGAAAAGTCATCAGTTTGAAACCTGCGGGGACAAAAAATCCAACCATGTTAAGGGTTGGTGTGGCTCGCGGGTGCAATCCCCGGGTGACTTTGATGGCTTAGATGCCCCTGAGTCGCGGTTTCTCAAGCCAAAGGTTAATCCCGCTGCTAAGCCAAGAAGGTCCAAACAAATTAACAAACAAAACAAAAAAATTTATTAATTCATAAGTTTATATTTCCTTAATATTAATCAATTCATAAAAAAAAATGTTAATTTTATTTTGTTAAATAATTTTTAAATTTTTAAATTCCAATCTAATAAATAGTCAAGGTAGATTTATCTTATGAAAGTAATTTACATATAAACCATTTTTCTCAATTAAAAAATAAATAGAAGAGGTTTAAAAATACATGTTTAGAAGAAGTATGTAGTTAGTGAAACAATAGCTTTAACAACAACACTAGTAGTGGTACATTCAACAACATCAATCTTGAAATCTAACATGCATGGTATGAAAAGCTAATGTTAGCATCTTTTGAAGATTAATTTCAAGCATTTTAATCTTGATGATGCAACTTTGTTTATCAAGAAAGTTGGAAAAACTATTGTATATCTTGTGGTGTATGTACATGATCTTTTGATAATAGGGAATAATGAAGCATATATTGCATCCATAAATAAATAAATGAATAAGGGTACATGTGATAGCTTCACTACTACTTGGGTATTGAAGTAACTCAAAATCTAAAGCATGTACTCTTTTCCCAAAAGAAATACATTGGAGAACTGTTGAACAAATTTGGTATGGTTGATTGTAATTCTCTCTTTACTCCAATGTAACAAAATCTGAAGCTAACATCAAAAGAAGGGAATGAATTTGAGGATGCAACTAAATATAGATAGCTTGTGGGGAGTTTTATCAACCTTACTATTACCAGACGAGATATTTGATTTGCAGTTGGGATCCTCTCTAGGTTCATGCAAGAACCTTGTGAAGGACATTGGTGTGTTGCAAGGAGAGTTATAAGGTTCTTGAAGGGAACTCGAGACTTTGGGCTCAAATACTCTAAGGTGGAAGACTTCAAACTAGTTGGACACGCATATTCAGACTTTGATGGAGATAAGGAGAATGGAGTGTCTACTTCAGGATACATCATGAGTCTTGGATAAGTAGCTATCACTTGGAGATCACGCAAGCAATTTATTCCAACATATTCCTCTACAAAGGTAGAGTATGTGGTTGTTGTAGAGGCAACAAAGGAGATTGTGTGGCTCATGAAGATACTAGAGGTTTTGCAGGAGAAACATGTGAATTCTACTCCACTTTTGATCGACAACACTTCAACAATCAAGTTGGCAAAGAATCCTAGATCCCATGATTGAAGCAAACACATCAACACAAAGTATCATTTGATTTGACATCATGTAGAGGCCAAGACCATTCAGTTGATACATTGTGTTAACTCCCAAAATGAAACCGTCAATTTGGCCGAGTTTGGGTGGATATCATAGCTTTCAGTGGTAGCTTCAAGTCATTTTCGAGTTTTGTCGGTTCAGAAATTTTTAGTTT
>JZKD02S1023398.1:387328-401615 GCA_000966675.3 Picea glauca | reverse complement strand
CCGCCATTGAAGAAACTAGGGACTTGACCAAAATGACAATGGATGAATTACATGGGTCTCTTATAGCATATGAAATGAGAACAGGTACAGAAAGTGACCAACCAAACAATGAAGTGGCCTTTAAAGCCATAAAGAAGACAAAAGACAAGGATAACGACCTTGATGAAGAAATGGAAGTGGAAGATACAAAGGTAAGTCTCCTCTCAAATGATTTAACTATGGTAGAATAGGACATATTGTTGAAAACTGCTACTATAAAAAGAGAAGTCTCAACAATAAAATGAGCTTCTACTCCAAGGATGATGACATCTCCTTAGATGAGAGTGATGAAGAAGATAATTATGGAGGATAATTCCTCTTCATAACGCAAGAAACCCAGGATGATGATCACAAGAGTTCTAAAGAAGAAGAAATCATTTTTGAAGAAGATTTAGATGAAGAAACCAACCTTGATTCCTTTTGGGGATACAAAGAAAATGCACAGAGTGAACAAGAAGATGAGAATCTTGAAAAGTTGAAGCATGTTGAAATTGAAAATAGCAAGCTTAGAAACACAAACATAATACTAAAAGGTGAATTGAGTAGTTGTGAAGAAGATAATTACAAGCTTGAAGGAACAATTAGAAGATTATGAGAAATTGAAAGCAGAATTGGATCACACAAAAGGGGAGCTACTATTGACAATAGAAAAGTTAAAGAAGTTCGAAAAAAGCACTAAAAAAATTAGATGAGATCCTAAGCAGTCAAAGATCTCCAAATGACAAGACAGGACTAGGATACAATGACAGTTTGAAGACAACAAAACAAGAGAAGGAAGATGAAAATGATGAAACCAATACTCTAGAACAAGTTGAACAACAAGATAGAAGACTAGAATTTAGAAGGAATGAGACATCAAGAAGATCCTCTCCCATCAAGTATGAAAGAAATCATTATGAAGGAAACTATAGAAGAATAAATCGTGAACCCAAATGGACCACACCACAAAAAATATCACTTACTCCCAGGTATCAAAATTTCTTTCTTGGACATTGTTATACTTGTGGAAATTTTGCACACAAGGCAATCAATTATAGAATCAATGAAAGGAATAACTATGCAAGCTACATCAATGGGGAAAATATTAGATATGGAAATATTCGTAGACCTGCCAATAAAAATTATAATCCATTTGACCCATTAATGGATCAAAATATTGTATGTTACAAGTGCAATAATCTTGGTCACAAAGCATGATATTGCATAGAGATGAAGGAAGATAATCATATACCAAATGTCCATATACCAACTACAACATGGAAAAGGAAAGAAATTCCACACAATGAAAACTATCGAATAACATTGGTTGCTAAAGAATGCAAAGAAGAAGATGAATGGTTCAGAGACAGTGGGTGCTCATCTCATATGACTGGATATCAAAGCAAATTTGTCAACTTGAAGAAAAAGGGTGGAAATGTTTCATTTGGAGATGACTCATCTACCAAAATACTTGGAAAAGGAACTGTAAAGCTTGGAAGTGAAAATGTAAAAGCAGGAAAAGTCCTATTGGTTGAAGATCTCAAGCATAATCTCTTTAGTGTTAGCAAAATATGTGATCAAGGATACACTCTTACGTTTGACTCCCTAAAATGTAAAATCAGAGAAAATAACTCAGGAAGATTGGTTGCAACTGCAACAAGAAGACAAAAAAACATATACATCCTAGACATGAAAAAGAGAGAGAATACATAAGCCACACAAAAGGATTCAAAGGAAGAAAAAGTCCCAAAGACCAAAAATAAGGATGAAGTATTATTGAGTGCCACATGTTCAGGGGGAGCAACCCCAAAGAAGAGAGTTACCTTTTGCCATTGAACTCGGGGGGAGAAACCCCAAAATTTTCCATTGATGTCAAAGGGGGAGATGGATCATGATGAAAGGGGGAGAATGAGTGTTTCCATCAATGACAAAAGGGGAGATTGTTGGAAGATTGGTTGTTGTCATTAATGTCAACCCTAGCCATTGGCTTTTGGAACCCACAGTTGATCAAAGTAGATAGACATGAAGGAAATTACATATGCATATACAACACCCATGGATGGATAGTATAAGTCATTCCTCTTTCGATGGTATGTGGCACGTCACGTCGATCCTCACGATTGAGGAGAAATGAATTTTTGAAGATGACAATGTGAATTGAAGCAGAAACTACATGTCGGCCCTAATGTTAAAAGGAAGTGACATAAAGGGTATAAATAAATATTAATATACATTCATTTTACACACACAAGTTTGAACAAGGAGATATAAGTCGAATTTCAGAGGAAATATGAGGTAAAGAAGGCCGGATTTCAAGGGAGGATGAAGTCTCTTGGTGATGTGTTATAAGGTATGTTATTTACAGGTCATCTTACCATTTTCTCTATAACTTTTTTTCTAGAATGATTCAGATGGTGAAATTGGTATGGTATTGAGAAGACATATCTAGGTAACTGTGGTAAATATTTCATCTCTTTATCCACTATAATTTTGTAGATACACTCTATGAAAGATAGGGCTTTTGACTAGTCCTGAAGCTAGTCATAAACATGCGTTCGGGGTAAAATAGTCATAACTTATTCATAGAGAATCCAAATGAAGTGAGACCAATTGCATTGGAAAGAGTACGGGTTTTAGTTTACTGTATATGAATTTCAAAACCTGATGTTAAATATTGAGCGCGGGGAGTTATGTACAAGTTCTTTCTCCTGAATAAACCAGAAATGAATAAGGTCTACCATTTTCTCTATAACTCCTTTTCTGGGAGGATTCAAGGAGTGAAAATTGGAGGAGTTTCAGAGAATACATTGAGTAATATTATCTAGAGGATCAAAGTACTCCAAGAATTGAAGAATTACAAAAATTGAAGAAGTTTCAGGAAGCATTATCAAGTTCTATGTGATGATTAGTTGATGGTGATGATTTAATGTAAAGTTTTATTATCTATCATATATTCTTGGGTGGAAGGAAGGGGCAAGGATGGAGAGTTCAACTCTCTCTTGATATTGGAGGATTGTATCTTCCTCTTGGAGGTTTATTCCTCCCTTTACATTTGGAAGCTGTAGCTACCATTGGAAGTCATTACTTCCTTTGAACAATAACTCTTGATTATTTCTCATATATTGTGCATGGTGTATTGTGGTGTATTGGTGTAACTCTTCTACTATTGTTCATTTCTCATTGGATATTATTGAATATACAATCTGGTTGAAGTATAAGTTGAAATTTTTTCCAAATTGTACTTAATACTGATTCACCCCCCTTTCAGTATCAACAACAACTGCATCAAGAAGTTGATGGTAGTCACCCATGGAGGTTATCTATGGTTGGAAGAGCTTTTCTCCATAGGCGTGGAGCTCATTTATTTTATCACAGGTCTTCCATCTCAGGGGAAGAATCTCGTGCAGTACCTCGACGACAAAACGAAGGATAAGGTGCTAGCGGAGGAGATGAAAAAGACATATGGCACATATAGAGGGTCACGCAGAATCATCTTCAAGTGCATCAGAGAAGCAACAACAAGGTTGGCCACCAAAATCATGGCTTGCAAACTGCTCAGGAAGTGTCGCAAGGAGGAATTCCTTGTCGGGGTCATTGTGACTGCAACACAGTGCGTGGAGGGAACTATGCTCAGCTGGGCCTCATAATTACTAAACATGTTCCTTGACGACTACAAAGACGTGCATGACCTGGGAACAGGGTTTCATTACTCTTGGCTACTAGTTTTGATCGCTACGAGGCCATTTTTCTGGTGGTGTCATCGTCCATAGTGTTCTGCACTTATTCAAGTGTTCAATAGGTGACCCATGTCCATCATATCTCTGCATCATTTTTCTCCTCTGCTCTGCACCGAATCTAATGCACAATAATCATTTGCATTGGTACCCGTCCTTAACGGTCTCTTTGTGTGCACCCCACCATCTTGCATGTGTTTCCTTGAGTGCGATGTCCAAAGATAAGAGCCTCTAATTTGGTAACACTTCATCTTCATATCTTGTTAGGAAGTATTCTAAGTCATTCACCCCATGAAAGCTAGGAGGTTCTCTTATCTCTGTACCTACCCATCTTACTGCACAGTCTATTCTTGCGCATATTCTTATGGAGGCTCCATGTAATCTCTGCTGCCAATTTTCCAACCTTGTATCTGAATCTGATGTGCATGATGTGATACTTCTCCAACTAAGTACCACATCTGCAGTTGGATTCACATAATCTTCTTCTCATGTCATGGTTCTGTATAACTGGTTAATTTCCTCCAGGTCTAAACAAGTGGGTTCTACAAACCTTTCTCCTTCTGATGGATCTCATTGCACAATAAATATGTATTCTCCTGACTTGAATGTCATATTCTTCATCTTCAAATTGATTCTGGCCTGATTGTCGAATGCCCAATCCATTCCAAGAAGTGTTGGATACGGTGTTGTTCCATCCACTATTTCTATCACTTCAAAGTCTGCCTTACTGCGCACTCCATCTAGATTTACTGTCACACCCTTTAGCCTTCCAATTGGTAGAAATCTGTGTTGATTTGCTAGCTTTAGCTAAACAAGTGAATATCCTAATGTGGGCTCTCCCATACATTTCCATGTCTTCTTGGGTAACACATTCACCTCAAAGCCTAAATCCAGTATGATGTCCCCCATATTGAAAGCTCCAATGTTAGCATTTAATCTTAATTCTATGTTTGTCCTCCTTCTTGTATGCAGGTGATTGATTGTTTTCTGTTCTAATTTCCCCTCTACCTCTGAGTTACATCTTTCTATCATATTTTGCAAAAAATTCACAGATGATTGGTCATTTAATAGCTTAACACAGGATTGCAGAAAAGCCTTTATGGTACTTACTTGTCCTAGAGGTTGCGCTCCATTAGTATGATACAGTGATGAAGGCATCTCATACGTTGGTATGTCTTGAGTATGTTGTGCAGTTGATGTAGATGTAATGTCTGGTTTTAATAATTATTGTCTGGCATGCTTGAATATCCCTTTTTTGTTCTATGCATCAAACTTCTTATGTGGTTTGACATTCTTCTTCACCCACTGGTGTTATCTTGGATCTTGTCTTACTACGTCATTTCTTGTCTTAGATCCTCCGCGTGTAACTATGTTGATATTTCTTCCATCCTCCCTTGCTTCTGCAAAAATCCACTGAACATTCTGATTGTTTTGATTTCTCCTTTCCTGGATCTTCCCCAATAGTGTTGTACATTCTTATGTGTCATGATCTGATGCGCGACAATACATACATGTCGCAAGTGGAAGTGGACATTATCTTGCATAATGTTATGGTCATTGACAGTTATGACATACCATCGGTCCTTTGCCTCTTCCAAAGCATCCTCTTCCTCATCCTTCACCTATGTATCCAGCTCGATCTCCTCGCAGTGCGTTGTACTTGGGTGCCTGGATATACTACGTAGGATTATACTGTGGTTGCGCAATATTGTATCGTGGCTACACAATGTTATATTGTTGTGGCGCAATGTTATATGGGGTCGGTACTTGGTTAAAATGTGGTGCATATTTCCTTTTCATCATCTCTGCCTACACCCTATATGTATATGATGTTTGTTCCCTCATCAGCTCCATCTTCCTGAAATCTTTGTCATCATGTCCTACTAACTTGAAAAAGTTGTAATATGAACTCTTAGGCACCGTCTAGTATTTCTGCATCATTGGACAATGATATGGATCATACCCCTATGTCTTATAGATCTCACACCATAGTCCTCCTAATGGCAAAGAGTTTGGCAGTCCTGTTTCCAGGTACTACACGAATGTTGGGCATTCATTCTTATGGTGTCCTTCCGTCCTACATGTGGTACACCAAACAACTTCTCTTTTTTCCTTACCCATGTTCTGATTTAGCTGAAATGTTAAGTTCTTCAAATCCTCCTTCAACTCCTATATGGTTGGATCTGTCTTCTAATATTGGTTCTCTTCCAGTTGTAGGGCTGCCTACAGAGCCTCTGCTTGGGTCTGAAACTTCTGTTGTCTCAAAGGGTATTTCAAATGTGGTAGTAGTGAGTTGAAAAACATATGCCTGTGTTGCATGTCTGTCATGACATACTTTAGTTTTCCCTTCAATCATTTGAATCTCTGGTCAATCTCCCACATAGATTCTCCTGGTTTTTGTTTGATCTCTATCATCTCATTCATGTATTGATCCTTTGGGCTAGGCTTTTGGAATTCATTTATCAATAGCTTCTTGATATCCACAATCGTTCTGGTTGTTCCTGGTGGACTGTTTACAACTAATCTCATGTACCAATCCAGTGCGCGATCTCTTAGTGTGATGGCTAACTGCGCAAGTTTAGTGTCCTCATCTGTGATCTATTTTGCTTCCTAGATCTTTTCACAAATGAACAAGTGCTTCTCAGGGTCCTCTGATGCCTCTCCCTTGAATTTTGGTAATCTGATGGTGGGATCATGTCCTTCCATCCTGAATTTTGAACTGCTACCTCCACGCAATGTAGATACTTGGCTACCACTTCCTAAACTAGCTCCTCCAGTTGTTTCTCCTTAACTAGATGTACTTCCTGTTGTCTTCCTTCTGAAATCCGGTTGTCTAAATGGTGGTGTTCTTATTGGTGTATTAGTCGCACATGGGTTTATGGGTTCCACACTGACATTTATATGGATGGGAGTGTTGCCTTATGTTCCTGCTCTTGGACCTCTTGTCTTCCTTTCATACGTTGTGAGCTGAATGGATATACATGGATGACTATGGATAAATTTCCTAGATGCCATCAATGTGTAAGTGATTGGACCCGAGACAACTTGTCCACACATTCGTTGAATCCATCAAAAGGGAAAGATTCATACAAACAACGTGAACTTAGGAATATTACACGTAGACAATACATAGAAAACTCACAATTCCGTTGTTCAAAATGTTTTATATCGGTGCACAGATTGTTCTCACAAACATTGTACTTATGCAAATGAAGTTTTTTGGATTTTGATTGGTAAATGCTCTTGTGATGAGCTAGAAGATTTTGATTTGTAAATTCAATCTAACTTTAAACTAGGTTTTGTTATAATTTAAATAACGGGATGTTTGAAATGCTAAACTGAGGTAAAGATTTTATGTCAATTTTTTATGCAATTAATATAAGTTCTACTTTTAATTGGAAAAAACAATTGCAACCTAGTGTTTTTCACTTCTCTCACACTTCTATGTCATGCATACTTGTATTTGGTTTTTCAACCTCGAAACCCTTGTGGATTTATCCCATTGACTTGTGTTTGTCCACTGTGGTTAATATATATTTTTTCCTGTCTTAAAAAAAATGCTTTAGTATCCAAGGATTCAATGATCTAATTTTGTGATGAAAGTTTGGTATTAAATATAAATTTTCTTTCATTGCAGGACATTGTAGTAGTACTTCACTCTTTGTATTTCTAAAACCACATAATTGCACACAATTCATTTGAGACCATTGTCACGTGAGGCAGCTAGTGTTAGATTTAAAGCATTCATGTGGTTGTCATAACATAACCTATTGTCAAACCATTTATATTAGAGGGAAGATTGATTCAGAATTTGTTTATATTTAGGAGCTCAGATTTAGTTTTCCAATGCTCTTGATCCAATGCATTTTCTTGAGTTTCTTGTATTTTGTTACATTTTGATACATTTTAAACATCAATGAGATTTATTTCTTATAATGATTGATCACTTTGTATTTATTTTGTTTGTTGATTTTTTTTTTTTTAAATCCTATCTAATCTACATTTTCTATAATTCAAATGAGATTTATTTCTTATAATGATTGATCACTTTGTATTTATTTTGTTTGTTGATTTTTTTTTTTAATCCCATCTAGTCTACATTTTCTATAATTCAATTGAAATTGTTTTGGATCAAATTTGGTTTATTATTTTGTATTTATTAGCAACACACATATATTCTCAATAGTGCAATTTTTTTCCTTGTTGTCAAAGGGCAACAATGGTGAAGCATCAAATTATCATTGGCAAGTAGGATATATATTTTTATAAGTCATTTTGAACTTGTCAAAACTTAATAATGTGTTTATAATTAATATTTAAGTATTATTATAATTAATGAGTATTTTTAATGAAAAAGACAAGTTTATAATTATATTGGGATGTAAATTGTCAAAAACATATATTCTTATCCATTTTATTTAAAATTGCATAAGTTTATTTAGTGTTGCATTTTAAGCCATAAGTTCTCTTATATCTCTTTTCTTTTCACATTATTTTTTAAAAATAGTTAAATGGTATAGTTAAAATTCTGAGTTGTTTAGAATTCGGCTATTCAGAAGGTTTTGGGTGACAATTGTTTTGGCAGGAAAAATTCTCGAAGCCCGAAGCCCCAGAGTCTTTCCTAGTCGTAGATCGTGCCAAAGAGTGGGCATCGTTGATCCTTGAACTCTTCAGGGAGTTTGACAATTCGGTCATTCAGGAAAAGTGTGTTGTTTAGAGGTTGGAGAAACTCCTGAAGTCCAAAGTTCTAGAGCACCAGAGTAAACACTTTCAAACTAAGCCCGAGGTATTAGGTCTGAGGTCACGTACACTACTCTACTAGAGCAAGAGGACCCCCATGAATACAAATTTCGCGCCTAGAGAGAAGAAAAGGCATGTGGTAAGAGTTCTAAGGGTTCTGAGAGGACTTGAGAGCCACTTCGGCTCCTGTGTAGTTCGATCCTAGACCGAGAGGTCACGAAGGCCCATAGGGGGTTTGCATCAAGTGGTATCAAAGCAGGACAAATATCTGTGTGGGGAAAGAGAAATAGTAGGAACCATGCCGCCGAGGATATGTAGGGAGAGACCTGTAATCAATGCAGCTATGGAGGAGGAAATGAGACAACTTCATGTAAGGTTGTACGCCATGGAAACAACACAAAGAAGAGTGCCAAAAACTGGTGATGTTAGTGATGATGAAAGTGAAAATCTAGAAGAAGAAGAAGTTGTAGGAGAAGAAGCAGCATATGAGAGATTGTTGAGAGTTGTTGTCAAGTTGGGAACCAGAGCAAAGATGGAAGTTCTGATGTATGAAGGAAATTTGAATGTAGAAGAATTGCTTGACTGGATAAGTACTTTAGACAAGTACTTTGATTATGAGGAGATTGATGATGAGGAGAAAGTAAAGCATGTGGTGACCAGGTTGAAGGGACATGCAACTTTATGGTGGGACGATTTGCAGGCTGATAGAAGGAGAAAAGGGAAGTCCAAGATTAAGAGTTGGGATAGAATGGTAGCTAAGCTCAAGGCTAAATTCATGCCCAAGGATTATCAACTGAATTTGTTCAGAAGGTTACAAAATCTGAGATAGAAAGGTTTGTCGGTGAAGGAGTATACTAAAGAGTTTTGTAAGTTGAATATAAGAGCAGGATATAGGGAAAATGATGAAGAGAAAGTTGCTAGGTATATTAATGGATTGAGGTATGAAATCCAGGATGAGATTAGGGTGAAATCATGAAGATGGGTTACACTTTTGCTTGTTTTATGAGAAAAAAAACTATATTTTCACAAGTTCTTCAACTTCCAGCATACAAACGTATTTTTTTTTTTTAGAATTTCACTTTACAGTAAAAACAAAACTTGTGAATAATTGTGTTAGCTTTCCAATGACTATTTTTCAATTTTTTTTTATCACGATTTGATATGTCAATTTGACAATTGTTTAACAGTATGTTCCTTAAACATGAAAGGAATGATAATGAGTTACTTATTTCTACAACACTATATCTATTATTAAGCTTATGTTTTTAAGAAACGAAATATACTACAACAATATACAGAGACTCTATTTTATTATGACTAATTTTGAATCTAACAGATGCATATTATAATTTCTAGAATATTTTGAAGTCGACCAAGCTGAAAATGTTGCAGATTTTAAACACATCTTTTTCTACACTTTGTATCTATCTTAATTTTTACTTAAAACTATAATCTAAATATACCCTTTTAAAAAGAACAGTTTAAGGATTATGAATATATTTTTTTCCAATTTTTTCACTATATATTTTTAGAGATACCGATATTTCATTTCACCGAATCATAATGTTTGCTGAAAATATAATGTACTGATTTTAAAAAAAAAATTAAATAAAAGCAGATAAAAATAAAGAAAATGAAAACAAATTATAGAATTGAAAGTAGATTCAATTTTGGAAATGTTGGTGTCATTTTCAAAACCAAATTCTCAGTATTTGCAGGAGACTGCAACCTCCAAAGTTTAGGTAAGCTTGGGGAAATTCTCTAGTTTTTGTTTTCAGTCCCAATTTCATGTTTTCGGCCGAAATAATCTTTTGGCCGAAAGGCTAAAATCTAACGAAAAGCGTCAAAACTGAATGGTTTCCAAGGTTTTCGGCCGAAAAAACATTCTTTCGGCCGAAAGTATGTTGAGCGAATTTCGTCGGTCGGAAAAAATGAAAAGACACATTGTATCGTTTCATTTCGCACCAAATTGTATAAATAGGCTTTCATCCGAACACATTTAACACAATTCATTCAGTGGACAGACATATATAAGCTTGGGGATAGGGATTTCAAAGCATTTCTATTACTAATTGCAGTTGTATTCTTTTCTTTCTGTATTTCTTCCCTATGATCCATAGGCTTAATCGAAGGATTGATATCGATACATGGTGGTTTTCTAGAGAACTTAAACAAAGTTTCAAATCATCTTTTTGGTTTTTGTTGAATAAGGTAATTGATGTTTGTTCAAGTTTTTATTGGAATAACAATTTATATGTTGAAAGATAAATGTTGAGCTTTTTTTCAAGGTGAAGTCTTTGTTGAACATATATTTTACAGATAACTATAAAAGTCATGGGAAACAAAAGTTTGCACAAGAGAAAATATGATCGCACTCGAGATGATACTCGCCAAATTGAACAAAGGAAAGAGATTTATCGGAGAAAGAAACAAGAACGTGCAAATATTGAAGAAAGAAACGATGATAATGCCAATATAGATTTTAGACAAGAAGAAGTTCAACTAGGTATGCATGCACATATGATGATCGAGCACACGACACACATTGGGACTATATTCAGAAAGTACATAATTCAAATTATAGAATTCAAATTTAAAATATTGTAAATTCAATATAATTGATTGTAATTACAATTTGATGTTTTTCAAAAAACATAAATAGTTTTTTCTCATAATGTCGAAGAAGACGTTGAACCCGAAATTGAAGTAGAAGACGTTGAAATCGAAATTGAAGTAGAAGACGAATCACCTATAGGTATGTACATAAATTTATATAATACAAGATGAACACTCAAGTATGTATAATTTAGTGAATTTCTGTTCGGGTTATGCTTTTTAATATAAACTTTAAATTGAAATATGCAGGAGAATCTATCAACATTGATGATGAAATATTAGAAAAGGTTGACACTGACAAATTTGGGAAGAAAAAAGCTAAACATTATATAAGATATCGAACTAAGAATATGTATAATACTTTTTTCAAAGATGAATCAGTAATAGTACAAGCTCAACTTTTACTTTGTCTAATGAAGTCAAGAAAGTTAAAAGAAACTACATCATTATTGGGTATTCAAAAGTTGACAAAGGATACAAAGGTGACACAGAATGTCTTTAACAATATAACTAGTGTATTAAAAGCTTTTGGAAAATCTCGAAAAGAAAATGTCCATGTTGCATGTAGAGCGATACAAACAACAATTGTTTCATCTAGCAATATAAAAGATCGTTTGACACGACACATGGAAAAAACGATGGGAATGTCAAGAAAAACATTGCACAAACATAGCAAATTTCGTTTCCAAATAGATGTAAATGATGAATTGGCTTGTTGGACAGTGATTTCTAGACAACCCTACAAAGATAGACTTGCAGAAAATGTTAAAGAATTGGCCTGTAAATGTTGGTTGGAAGAATCTCGTGTTTCACCACATACAAGGGATGTGTTGTGACAAAGAATAGCATGAAATCAATATGAAGAACATCCAAAACATATATTGACAATGACACAAATAGAGATGTTTAATAAGTTCAAAGAAGAGCACAAAGAAGTTAAAATTTCCATCAACATATTTGTGCAACAAAAACTATGGTTTGTTAGACCCATCACTGTCTGTGACATGAGTTGTTGTCGTTATCATGTGGAGTTTAAGTTGTATTATGACACTTTTTTGGATTTTGGTAAAACTTTATGGTCAGGTTCACCTCCTCCTTCCACATTCCGTGTTTTTATATCTGAAATTCTATGTGAAAGAGAAGATGATGATTTATTTTACAAAAGAAAATGTGTTGGTGGAAAGAAATGTGATCATTGTGGAAATCTAAGTTTGTTTCATTCAAAGTATCATATTGATATGAATGATCAATAATTTTCTAATATAAGAGTCGATTGGAAGAGATATGAATATATGAGCAGCACGACTCCACATTCTTCAAATGTTATTTCCAAAAGGATTGAATTGAAGGTAGATAAAATCAACATGATAGAATTTTTGAAGAAGTTTGAGGAAGAAATCTATAAATACACCAAACATTCACATAGAGCTCGATGGAAAGATCTACAATTCAAAAAATCCCGTGAAGTGTTTCCACCGAGGACAATTTTGTTTGTAGTTGATTTTGCAGAGAATTACACATTCGTTGCACAAAAAGAAATACAAAGAGAATATTATCATTCTGATCAAGTCATGATATGTGTCCACGTTCTATATAGATATGCTCAAAGGAATCTTCCAAACATAGAAAGCACCAACGACAATCGACATGTTATTAAAGAATATCACTTTTATATAAGTGATGATCGAGCACACGACACACATTATGTACAACATTGTTTTGATAAATTTTATGATTCATTGAAAGAACGCAAAATCAAATTCGATCGACATTGGATATGGTCCGATGGGTGTGCGGGTCAGTTCAAATCTGCACGATCATTCTATTGGTTATGACGTCCACATAAAAAATTAAACATTACACATTGTTGGAATTTTTTTGAGACTGGTCATGAAAAGGAGAGCACGACGGTGCAGGGGCATGTATAAAACGAGCACTTCGAAGGTATCAGCTGAATCCTCATGCCGGTCGATTTGAATCCGTTGAACAAGTTGTTGAATGGTGCAACATGGAGCTAATCCATGAATATAACCCGTCAAGGGATGTGCACAGGTGTGTCTATATATAAATGTTACATGTATGTACACAGGATATATAAATTTGAACGTGTTCAAATTTATATTCAATCTTCAATCATTTTCTTGAGAGATTTCAAGTTAACAAGTTCTTGTCTTGTGCAGGTATTTTTGGTATGTTGGAATCGAAGATGTAGATAGATCAAAGATCAATCCCACATGACGCCAGTACAATACTTGGGACAAGAAAAATACATTCAGTTAAAACAAAATGTTTTCAAAATGGGTTTGCATTTGATAAACGAAATGACTCTTGTTTTTGTTCAGTTTGCATAGAGGACACATAATTCATAGATATTTGTGAGAAAGAAATTGTAGGATATGTTAAAGCTTGGAGACATACTGAACTTAATGTAAAAGGGAAAATGTTACTTGCAAGCTCAGAGGAGATGGAATCAAATGAAAGTATAGTGTCAGTTGATGGCGATAGAGTTTCTAATCTTGTTAGAGAAGGTAAAATTTTTATGTTTAATTTTTTTCAAATAACTTGTAGATGTACTTGTGTGATAATCTAACATGAATTATTTGTTCTCCAATATAGCCAATTATTTGCAGGAGATGTTTTTTCCATGGTTGCACCTGTAGACAACATTGAAAATGTGAAATATTATTTGATGCGATGCACGAAACAAAAGATGAGGCTATTAGAAGATTTTGATGATAACGGTTTTATATATGAAAGAGGATCCATTGTATTGAAAGGATATTTTTTTCAAGAAACCCATCAAACTGATACTCATGTTCACTTTCAAGACTACCAGTTAGATGTCACAAGTTGTCAATATAGTCATTTGGTATGTGCAACGCGCATAAAGTTAATAGAAGTTCAATAAAAATAAAATAAAATTAGAAAATGGAAAATGTCCAAAGTCGATCATGAACGAATAATTGAAGATGGAATACCATTATGTTGTTTTTAAACAAACTTGTCACATGTGTACATTCCAGAATTTTTAATTTTTCATTGAAAGTACATTCCAGATTTTGACAACTTGTTTTGACTATCTTCAAACATATTTCCAATTATGATATTTATAAAAAGGGTACTATGTATAAAAAACTCACTTGGGAACTGCACCCCAATTAGTACCTAAAAGTATATTG
>JZKD02S1023398.1:375167-386583 GCA_000966675.3 Picea glauca | reverse complement strand
CTTGGAAATTTATGCCCAAGTATGTTATAACCTAAATTTGTATAAGAGTGAAAGAACCAAGAATTGCTTGGGGTGCACCCTAACTTTAATATAGGATAGAGGAGAACTTAATCTTGTAGGGACATGCATTTTATATAATACAAGTTCTTTTTTCAAGTCAAGAAGTGAGGTATCCTTAGGTGCAAGGGATGAAACTAATCCTAACTCAGGCATGCTCACTACTAGGCATATTTACGAGACATCTTTAAGTACCTGATCCGACTAATAGACCCATCATCATATATCCTTATATGCATGCCCCCTTCTAACATTTTGATGAGACTAATCTTTTTTAAAGAAAGCATAGTATTAGGGTAGCTTTATGATATCAAATTCTCATTCCATCTTGTGATTGGAAATGGATCACATGTTAAGACAAGTAAAATATATTTTAATGAAGTTCACTCGATGGGGTTTACTTGCTTTAGAATGTTTGAACCCATTCCCATATATGTATTATGGAGCCGTCCCCTTCAAACCCATAATTTCCAACCATACTCTTTGATTTTCCCCATGTTCATAAAGGGGCACACGTTGAGAAAGAATATACTATTATATGTAGGGTGATTAAGTCATGTTAATTACAAAGGGGTCCCTCTCACATGAAGTCGTAAGACTTCATGTCCACATTTTCACATGTTTGATGGGTTCGATTTACTTTGGAGCCACCTTGCTACATGCTAAACGATAAAATGTCATGGGTTCTCAAGTGGTAATACAAGTGGCCATATAAACTCTCATGCTAGGAATGGAGCCGCACCCATTGAGCGACTCTTCCTCATGGCTCATTCTATTCCATTGACTATTCAAATGGATTGGGCGCCATTCTTTTTTGAGGTAACATTAAATCTCTTTGTACTGCATAAGGTTCATACCTGCAGAGTATCATGAAGTTCACTTATCAAAGCCAATTGATCACATCGAGGAGTTATACATTTTTAGTACCTTCTAGAACACAAGGAATATTATTTTTTATTGTAAAAGGTTGATCTAGAAACTCTCTATTTAAAGAGAACTTCCTTCACATCTTACGCATGGTTGGATTTTCGAGATTCTAGCAAATTCTAGTGATGGATCACCAAGATACCCACTTCTAACTTCTAAATGGAACTAACCCTTTCTCAAGTATGTGCATTAACATGACATCTTTATGATACCCAATTACATTGATAGAACCATTAATGTAACCTCTTCTAATATATACAAAGGATTCAATATCAAATTTAACCTCTACATCTAATTAAAAAAATTAATTTTTAAAGTATTTTTTTTAATTGAATTGTTTTTTGATATAAACATTTTATGTTTCACAATTATTATATATTTAATTATTCACAATGTTAATTTATAGGAGAAGAGATTCCCCCTTAACCATTTGATTTTTAAGGTGTATGGAGATATATAACCTTCTTCTTTAGTTTTCACCATGACTTCCAAAGTGAAAACACAAATGATGAGGACGGTAGAAGATGCTTATCAGGTAACGATGATGATGGTAGAAGATGCTTATCAGGTATCCCTAAAGGCAGAAGAAAAATTGGCAAGAAAGCAAAGTCAGAAGAATAGGGGGAAGAGTCCTAACATAGGAACCACCAGAGAGAAGTTCCAGAGATCCAAGGGAGAAGTTGGAGGATTTAACAGTCAAACAAGCAGAGGAGGAAATTCTAGAGGAGTATACTCTAGAGGAAGGAATCATTTTTCGAGAAGTGGAGGAAGAGGCATAGGAGGAGAATTCAAATGTTATGCTTGAGGGGAAAAAGGCACATGTCTTGGGAATATCCTGAAAATAAGAACGCATGAGTTAGAGAAGCTCACATTTCTGAGGTGCAACAGAGGAATGTATAGGCAGAGATGAAAGCAAAAGTGGTTGAAGAGGGAAGATCGCTTATGATGAGGAAAGCTCTTGTGAAGCCAGAAAAATATGTACGAGAACCAATCCAGAGAAATAGATTATTCAGAACTGCTTACAAGACCAAAGACAAAGTATACAAGGTGATCATAGACAGTGGGAGCATTGACAATTTGGTATTCATGGAGATGGTGGAAAAGCTATAGTTGCAGATGGAAACACATCTGAGTTTGTACAGAGTGTCATGGTTGCAGAAAGGACATCAAGTTATGGTAAGTAGATAGTGTAAAGTTGAGTTTAAGATTGGTAGTTATAAGGATTAAGTTTTATGTGATGTCATCCCTATGAATTTTTGTCATGTTCTGTTGGGAAGGCCTTGGCAATATGACAGGAATTTCATACATGATGGGAGGAAGAATACTTATACCCTTGAGAAAAATGGGTGTAAACATATGTTGTTACCATTAGAAGATAAGGAGGTCAAAGAGGAGGCTAGTCCGAGTATACTTCTCATGAGTGGGAAGGAGTTCTTGAAAGAAGTCAAGAAAGATAAGGAGATACATTTTGTTGTTATAGGTAAGCTGAGAGTCATCCTTACAAATACTTCTTTGAATGATTTTCCCATGGAAGTTCAATAATTACTGGATGAGTTTGTTGACATTGTGGTGGATGAGTTGCCTCATACTTTAGCACCCATCAGGAGTATTAATCACCATATTGACCTTATTTCAGGAGCAAGTTTGTCGAACAAAGAAACATATAGATTAACCCCTTAGGAGAATGAAGAGGTCAAGGAGAAGGTCCAAGAGTTGTTGGACAAAGGACTGATCAGGGAAAGTCTTAGCCCATGTGCAATACCAATTGTGTTGAGTCCAAAGAAAGATGGAGGTTGGAGAATGTGCACAGATTCTAGAGCCGTCAACAAGATAAGCATCAGGTATAGATTTCCTTTACCCAAAATGGATGATTTAATGGATTGTTTGAGTGGAGCTAGTTATTATTCCAATATAGACTTGAAAACTGGTTATCATCCTATAAGAATAAGAGAAGGTGATGAATGGAAAACAACATTAAAAACAAATGAAGGACTATATGAGTGGCTTGTTATGCCATTTGGATTAACAAACACTCCAAGTACATTCATGAGGTTAATGAACGAAGTGCTCAAAGATTTTATTGGGAGGTTTGTGATTGTTTATTTAGATGATATTTTAAGTTTTAGCAAGACTAAGAAGGAGCATTTAAGACACTTGAAGATGGTATTGAGGAGATTGCAACAGGAAAATTTGTTGGTGAATTTGAAGAAATGTTCTTTTATGAAGAAAAAACTTGTGTATCTTAGGTTTGTAATATCTTCAAATGAATTGAAGATGGATCCAGAAAAGGTGAGGGCTATAAGAGAGTGGCCTTCTCCAATAAGTGTGTTTGAAGTAAGAAGTTTTCATGGGCTAGCGAGCTTTTACAAATGATTCATTACGAATTTTAGCAGTGTTTGTGCACTCATAATGGATATTATAAAGAAGGAACATGGATCTTTTAACTAGACAAAAGAAACCGAGAAAGGATTTAGAGTGTTGAAAGAAAAGATAATAGAACAACCTATCTTGATTCTGCCAGACTTTAGGAAGACTTTCCAGGTCAAATGTGATGCAAGTGGAGTGGCCATTGGTGTAGTTTTAAGTCAAGATGAGAAGCATGTTGCTTATTTCAGTGAGAAGCTGAATGATGCTAAGAAGAAGTATTCAACATTTGACAAGGAATTTTATGCTATAATTCAAGCTTTGATAAAGTAGAGACATTATCTTATACAAAAGGAGTTTATTTTGTATACTGACAAGCATGCTTTGCAGTTCATAACTAGACAAGAAAAATTGAGCCATAGACATTCCAAATGGGTAGAATTCATGCAGAATTTTACTTTTGTCATTAAACATATTAGTGGGAGTGCTAACAAAGCTGTAGATGATTTGAGCAATAGATGTTTAATCTTGTAGGAATTCCAAGTGGAGACTTTGGAATTTGAACACCTCAAGGAGATGTACCAGGAAGACCCAGATTTCAAAGAAGCCTATGAAGCCTATGAAAATCCTTTGTTAAGAGATAGAAATCAATGGATAGAGTATATAATCCAAGAAGGACTATTATTTAAAGGAATTTGATTGTGTATCCCAAAATTCTCAATGAGGGACAATTTGTTGAAGGAGAAACAAAGTGGAGAATTGGTTGGACATTTTGGCCATGATAAACATATGCACAGTTAAGTTCTTCATACTATTGGCCAGGAATGAGGTCTAATGTGAAGAAGTTTGTGGAAAGATGCAAAATTTTCTAGTATGCTAAACGAAAGCAACATAACACAAGATTGTATCAACCATTGCCTATTCTAGATAGGCCATGGGATGTTATAAGTATGGATTTTGTTTTGGGATTTCCAAGGACCCAGAGGGGAAATGATTCAATATTTGTGGTGGTTGACAAATTTTCAAAGATGGCACATTTCATACCATGTCATAAAACGAGTGATGCTACTCACATAGAAAATCTGTTTTTCAAAGAAATTGTGAGATTGCATGAGTTACCGAGGAGTATAGTCTCATACAGAGACACAAAATTTGTGGGAAACTTTTGGAGGACTTTGTGGAAGAAGCCGAGGAAAAATTTGTCTTTTAGTTCAACATATCACCCTCAGATAGATGGAGAGACTGAGGTAGTAAATAGGAGCTTAGGGAATCTGCTGAGAAGTTTGGTAACTGAATGTAACAGTCAGTGGGATCAAATTTTTCCTCAAGCGAAGTTTGCATATAATGACTCACCAAACATGAGTATTGGTAAGATCCCATTCCATATAGTGTATGGAATGCATCCGAGAAGAATTTCAGAATTGAGAGATTTGGGGCAAGTTGAATTTTGAAGTGCAGGAGCATAAGATTTCGTTGCAGAAATACAAAAGTTACATGATGAAATCAAAGGACAACTACATGATAGCGTCAAGAGATACAAGGACATAATATATCAGAGAAGAAAATAGGTGAATTTTGAGATTGGAGACCAATTCTTGGCACATATGAGGAAGGAAATATTTCCAAGAGGGAAATATAATAAACTAAAGACGAAGAAGATAGGACCTTGTAAAATCATTCGAAAATTTGTTGCAAATGCTTATGTGATTGAATTTCCAAAGGACATTGGAATTTCACCAATATTTACTATAGCAAACTTATATCCTTACAAGATGGATGACACAGAAGGGAAAAATGATCAAGAGAAGATTCAGTGGATGCGACAAATGCCCATAGTAGAGAGCCTCAGATAGAGAAGATTTTAGATTGAAGAATTGCTAAGAGAACCAGGAGAAATATTTATTATGAATATCTGGTCAAATGGAAGAATCAACCAACAGAAGATGCCAGTTGGATAAATGAAGTAGACATCTAGAAGTAGGGAAAGGAAGTGGAGGAGCTCATAGACAAGATCCCATGAATAATTTTTCCATAGGAGTATGATGTAAGAGCATCATCAACATCATTCAATGAGGTGTTGTGGAAGATGACTCAACATCCAACGCAACACATTTTAAACTAGTTTGGATCCCAAGGTGGGCACGTCAATTTAATTTTGAGATCTTTTTAATTAAAGAGCCCATGAGATATTTAAGCTAGAGCCATTGTATATGCTCCAGGAGATTGTGATTACCTTTAATTCTTGTAGGGTTATACAGATTTTGAGTGCCGACTCATATCTAAATTGTAAATGTTCATTTACTGTAATAAGTTTAGTGGTAGGATGCTTTTAATTGTGATATGAAAGCACTAGAATAATCTGGAGGGAAGGCTCAAGAAGCCCCTCATGTATAAATAAATGTAATCTATGCCCATAAGAGGTTGCTAAAAAAAGAAGATAGAAGTTGTTGTGGTTGTTGCTACTGAAAGTTGTTGAAACTCTTGTAAAACTATTGCTGAAAAAATATCGAAGAAAAGAATTGCTCACACATTTTTGTGACTGTGAATTTGTTTATATCTAAGTAATTGGATAAATGCTATGTTGGTATCTCTATGTTTGTGTGTGTGCATCTAACTAGTTGGTTGAATGAGTTCTAAATGCTAGTATAAGTTTCAATTGTTTCTCTTATGAAGTATTGGCGCAAGGAGTGCACAGTGCCAATGCAAGGAGTGCGGAGGCCAGACCATATATAGGTTTAGAATCTCAGGAGAGATATTGTAAGTTTACAAATAGAGAGCACAAAGAGTGTGCCTACACTCAGAGTAGTGTAAAAGATCAGAGGGGAGACAAAGTGAAAGGATTGCACAACACCAACACTCTGTTAAGTGTTGATCAAGCTCAAGGAGAGATAACGCAAGGAGTGCGCCGGTAAATTTTTCAAGTCCCAAGCTCAAAAGGGAAGCACAAAGTGTGCGCCAAAGGTTGAGTTGTCAAAGTGATGAAGCTCAAGGAGGGATAGCGAAAGTGAGTCCCCAAGAGGAGAAATCCGTTTGTTTTCAAGGTCGAGTGGATGAGATCTGTTCGGGTGGAATCATAATCCCTCACAGCCGTTGGATAAAGGATAGGAGCATGGTTGTTAAACACCAAGTCCTTCGAACTTCACTGCTCCGACGGTTTTGAGCTTTTTTGTTGCAAGTGAGGCACGGAGCCCCGAAGCTCTGAAGTCGTGGATTGAATCTACATCGTAGATTAGTGGGTATGTGAAAGCCGTTGGATCCTGAGTAATTCGACGATTCAAAAATCTGAGAGAATTTGGTCGTTATTGTGCAGAGTGGAGAGTTCCTCGAAGTCCCGAAGCCCAGAGTCAATCCTGACCATTTTTCAATGGGTAAACATGGACCGTAAAATTCCGAGTTATTCAGAATTCGACTATTTAGAAGGTTTTGGGTGGCAATTATTTTGGCGGGGAAAATTCCCGAAGCCCAAAGCCCTAGAGTCTTTCCTAGCCATAGATTGTGCCAAAGAGTGGGTACCATTGATCCTTGAACTCTTCGAAAGTTCAACAATTCAGCCATTCGAGAGAAGTGTGTTGTTTAAAGGTTAGAGAAACTCCCGAAGCCTGAAGTTCCAGAGTGTCAGAGTAAATACTTTCAAACTTAGCCCAATATATTAGGCCCGAGGTCATGTACACTACTCCGCTGGAGCAAGATGACCCTCGTGAATACAACTTTCATGCTCAAAGAAAAGAAAAGGCCTGTGGTAAGAGTTATAAGGGTTCTAAGAGGACCCAAGAGCCACTTCGACTCCTGTGTAGTTTGATCCTAGACCGGGAGGTCACGCAAGCCCATAGGGGGTTTGCATCAAGATTGGTCTCGACGATCGATCTGGATCATTGATCTAAGTGGCTATGGATAATCCCATATTCCCCATGAGGTTGACTTGCATAGGCTTTATATTGCATAGGTGACCCATAATACTTTGAATGTGAATGGATGATTCATGGAACCATGTGTGCAGTGTTACCTTTTAGGTACGGGGCCCAACTTCACCGAACCGACCTTTAACAATAAACACAAATAACCGACGTATGACTTACCCGATGCCCGATGGTCTAGTGAACTCAATGCCTTGATGGTCTGGTGTCCTTTGAGACCTGAAATCACATCAAGCATTGATTGATCTCGAGCGGAAAATAGTTGAGAGCCATTGATATGGCTCGACCACATGCCAAAATTGATTGAGGCCTTGAAAACATCATGTTGACGTCAACCCAAACATGTGTAAACTTTTGATTAGCTCCAACTGGTGCTGACATGTGCCTTGTTGGCATGATGACATGTTACCAGATCGAGGTCAATATGTAGGGGTATCTTCATTAGAGTTTACAACCTGGTGTCCTGGTGAGTCCAGCGGGCCTAGTGGATCGATGCATTGACGATCGGGAACCCGTGATGTGCATTGATTGAAGGATTGACCTTTGCGGGGCCCGGTGGCCCGATGCCTCGGTGAGCCTGATGGTTCGATGGATCGACACACTAACGATCTAAAACTTCTGTTGGGAATGGTTAGCATTTCATGGAGCTCTTGAGAGTCCGATATGTCGATATGATTTGAAACCCGAGATCGGATCTGGACCGTCGATATCACCCTGAGAAACAAGGAGAACCATTGATATGATGTGGTCAAAAGACAAAATTGTCTAAGGTATAGGAAATGTCATGCTGATGTCATCCTGGATACATGGGGGATCGATATTGGTCAATGATGGTGCTGACATGGCCAGAATGTAGAAAACGTGTCACCCATCCTTGATATGTTTTTCGATGCCTTTGGTGGGTTCCAGGTGTACACGTGGCAACTTACTATATGCCCATGATGGTGTTGAGGTGGAAGGGATGGATTGACAGTTGTCATCTGCTTTTGGTGTTGTTTCGTGTGTGTCTGGTGGGTTCCACATGCCCGCATGGAAGCGTCTTAGTTTCCTGACAGATGCCCTGCTGACATGATGATGTGTCACTAGATCAATGTTAAGACAAAGGAGCATCCCTACTGGATTTTATATCTCGGTGGCCCAGTGGCCTGGTAGATCTACGATTAGGAGATCGGGTGATCGAGGGATGGTGTTGTTGCTGGAAACCTTAACTCTCGGGGCCCAGTGCCCTGGTGGGCCGAAGTTAAATCTGGACCATCGATCTCACCGAAAAAACAAGGAGAGTCGTTGATCGGATGCAGTCAAAAGCCAAAATTGGATAAGGCCTTGGTAATGTCATGTTGATGTCATCCTAGACGTTTGGCAACTTTCTACTGGTCCTCATTGGCGTTGATATGGCAGACATGCATGCCACATGTCACCAATTTCGAGATGTTGACCTGTGTATCTAGTGGGTTCCAAGTGTCCACATGGCAGTTTCTAATTGGCATGACAGGTGCCCTACTGGAAAGTCACACGGTTTTCATCTGGGATGTGTGTCAACGAAGTGCTAATTACGAGGGGTCTGGTGTGGTTATATTAATCATAGGTCCAGGGGGCTGCAATTGACAGATGCACGACATGTCACCAAACCTTTAATTTTAGTTGATTTTTGCGCCCCCCCCCGCCCCCTTGTTAAACATCAAACATGAGGGGGAGGGTCACGATGAGATCTAGATTGTTGATTTAAAAGGCAGGCACACGATCATTCATCTATAATCATCGAATCACTTGGATCTCACACACTTGTTGACGTTTGGATCCTAAGCCTTGGTCCCGTGATAAGCTCCGCGGCTAATCAACTTAGGCCCCATTCGGGTGCGATAAGTCTTTTTGGACCCTTGATAAGCACATGAGTGCTTAAAAATTTCCTTATGCACAGAAGGGCATGGATATTCTATTGTTCTCTTCCATTTCCCTCGAAATAACTTGGCAATTTTAGTTCAGAGGGTTTGGAAGCTTTCCCCCATGTCTCTATCTCGTCAAGTCTTGGCCTCCTAACCACGACAAACCTCCTATCAATGGCATGAAAAAATATGACATTAACAGGAGGATTAGGTCATGTGTTGATTGAATGCTCTATGAGTGGACCATATGTTGGTTGTGGACTTGGGCTAATGTTATGGGACCAAAAACTTGTATACAAGTTGTCCTATGTGTTAGGACGAGGTAAGACTCAAGGGACATGTGTCAACTGAGAGTGTGTGCATTTGTTGCTCTGGTTTACTATTGGAATGTTAATGGATTTGGTTGCACATCTAGGGGGATTTCATCAAGAAGTTGAATGAGCCATGTACATGAAGGGATTTCTACTAGATTGGTGGTTGCGGTGGTTAGGTACCCATGTATTCTAATGGATGGTTGTTCCTTTATATGGACTTCTACACATTAGTGATTTCTAGAAGATGAAAATCCTATGTCGCACCAAAAGACAAACTTAATCGATAAGGAGCATCTTCAATATCTAGAATATCATGTGTTGCAAAGGATTAGATGTTGATGAAGACCTGACTTGACAAAGATTGAGAGAAGTACTCATTAAGGTGGAGTGTTGTAATGAATAACTCCTACTTTTCTTATGTATGATTCTTGATAACACTAAAGGTTGTGGTTTTTATTGTTATTGATCATTGTAATGTAAATTTTGTCTCTACATGAATACTTTGCTTCTAAGTTTTCGTAAGTTGTTAGATTTAGTTGGATATGAGAGATTCTCTCCAACTAGTTGAATCATATTTTGGTGTGTGGTTGAGGCGTTGACAACATCACGTTGACATCGCCCCTGACATGTGGTAACTTTTGATTAGCTCCAACTGGCATTGATGGGTGCCCTGCTGGCATGATGATATGTCACAAGATGGGGGTCAATATGTAGAGGTATCTTCATTAGAGTTTACAACCTGGTGGCCTGATAACCCGAGGAGTCCAATGGCCTTGTGGATTAGCACACCGACGATTGGGAACCCGTGATTCACATTGCTTGAAGGATTTACCTCTAGGGGGCTCGGTGGCCTGATGCCCCGATGATCCCAATGGCCTGATGGATCGGCACACCGATGATTGGGAACTTTTGTTGGGAATCGTTAGCATTTCACAGAGCTCTTGCGAGCCCAATATGTTGATATAATTTGAGACCCAATATCGGATCTGGACCATCGACCTCGCCCTGAGAAATAAGGAGAACCAGTGATCTGATGTGGTCAAAATCCAAAATTGGCTAAGGCCTAGGCAATGTCATGATGATGTCATCTTGGACGAGTGGCAGCTTGATATTGGTCAATGTCGGTTCTGACGTGGCAAGAATGTAGGGTATGTGTCACCCATCCTTGATATGCTTTTTGAAACCTTTGGTGGGTTCTACATGTCCACGTGGCAACTTCCTATTGGCCCACGGTAGCATTGAGGTGGTAGATAGGGGTGACACGTGTCACCTGCTTTCGAGGTTTTATCCTGTGTATTCAATGGGTTCCACATGCCCATGTGGTAGCTTCTGATTTTACTGACAGATGCCCTACTGGTATGATGACGTGTCACTAGATAAATGTTAAGGCAGAGAAGCATCCCTACTATATTTTATATCTCGGTGACCCGGTACTCCAACGACCTGGTAGATCGACGATCGGGAGACCGGGTGATGGTGTGGACATTGGAAACCTTAACTCTCGGGGACTAGTGCCCCGGTGGGCTGAACTTGAATCTGGATCGTTGATATCACCCAGAAAACAAGAAGAGCCATTGATCAAATGCGGTCAAAAGACAAAATTGGCTAAGGCCTCTGCAATGTCATGCTGATGTCTTCCTGGACACATAGCAACTTTTTATTGGTCCTCGTTAGTGCTGATGTGGAAGGTAGGCATGCCATGTGTCACTCGATTTCGAGATGCTGACCTATGTATTTGGTGGGTTCTAAGTGTCCATGTGGAATTTTTTGATTGGGTTGATAAGTATCCTACTAACAAGTCACATGGTCATCATCTGAGACGTGTGTCAACCAAGTGCTGATTGTAGGGGTATGGTGTGGTTATATTAATCATAGGTCCGAGGATCCAGAATTGACGGATGCACGCCACATAACCAAACGTTTAACTTTGGTTGAGTTTTGTTCCCCCCGCCCCCCC
>JZKD02S1023398.1:333962-359421 GCA_000966675.3 Picea glauca | reverse complement strand
GCGATGAGATCTGGATCATTGATTTAAAAGGCAGGTGTGTGATCATTCATATGTAGCCATCGGATCAGTTGGATCTCACACACTTGCTGACCTTTGGTTCCTAAGCCTTGGTCCCATGATAAGCTCCGTGACTAATCAACTTAGGCCCCTTTCGGGTGCAATAAGCCCTTTTGGACCCCCAATAAGAACCTAAGTGCTTAAAACTTTCCTTACGCGCACAAGGGCATGTATTTTCTATTGTTCTCTTCCATTTCCCTCGAAATAACTTGGCAATTTTAGTTTAGAGGGTTTGGAAGCTTGCCCCCATGTCTCTATTTGATTTAGTCTTTGCCTCCTAACCTTGACAAACCTCCTATGAGTGGCATGAAAAAATATGGTACTAACAAGAGGATTGGGTCATGTGTCGATTGAATTCTCTATGAGTGGACCATATGCTGGGTGTGGATTTAGGTTGATGTTATGGGACTAGAAACTTGTATACAAGTTGTCCTATGTGTTAGGACGAGGTAAGAATCAAGGGACATGTGTCAATTGAGAGTGGGTGCATTTGTTGCATTGGTTAACTATTGGAATGCTAATGGAATTGGTTGTGCATCTAGGGGGAGTTCATTAAGAAGTTGAACGAGCCATGTACTTGAAGGAATTCCTACTAGATTGGCGGTTGTAGTGGTTAGGTACCCTTGTATTCTGATGGATGTTTGTTCCTTTATATGGACTTCTACACATTAGTGATTTCTAGAAGAAGAAAATCATTGGTCGCACCAAAAGACAAACTTAATTGATAAGGAGCATCTTCAATATCTAGAAGAGCATGTGTTGCAAAGGATTAGATGTTGATGAAGACCCGACTTGATAGAGATTGAGACAAGTACTCATTAAGGTGGAGTGTTGTAATGAATAACTCCTACTTGTCTTAAGTATTAAGTATGATACTTGATCACACTAAAGGTTGTGGTTGTTATTGTAACTGATCATTGTAATGTAGAGCTTTTCTCTACATTAATAGTTTGCTTCTAAGTTTTAGGAAGTTGTTAGATTTAGCTGGATATGAGAGATTCTCTCCAACTAGTTGGCTCCTATTTTGGTGTGTGGTTGATATATTATCTCAACAATTTGTTAATGTGTCTATCTTAAGGAAAAGTTGATGTATTTATATGTGTACTATTACATTGATTATACTAAACACTCAACACAATTTTTTGGTGTGTAGAAACAATGTTTACTCTTCCATTTCTCTACTAAATGAGGATGCCCTAATTTTCATTTTTTTACCACTAATCATATCTTTTCTTTAAACTGAAAAAAAAAACTTTTATCTTAGTGCCCAATTTCACAATCAAGATCCTTTCTCATTTGAATGAAAATTAATTACATAGAAGGTGTTTTTAAGGGGAGGTTCCGCTCGGGGGCTTCGCCGTCTTTCTGAAACCAATACGAAGTTGCCATTTGTTAATAGAGACCGACCTATCTTCTATCTCCACATGTATTTTCATTACCGACTCCAAATTGACGACTTCCACGTTTCTTCTTCAGCGGTGGATTGCACGTTTCTTCTTCATCTAGGGTCAACCATTTTTCCAGTCTTCTACAATGTCAAGCCTTCAGATCTTCTATATGGAGTGAATGCTTGATCCATGCACTTGCTCGAAGAGATAAAAAAATTTGTTTTCAAACTCATAGAGAAGCCACGATACAACTCATAAATTATTAAAAATGGAGGAAAGCTCCTTTGTTGTGAGGATTACTATCTGAACAAGTCCCTGGAGTCCGAGGTGAATGTTTCCACCGCTGAAGAATGCGAGGCTCTGCGCATTGCCAATTTCTCCTGCATCATGGTATTCTTCCACAATAGTTCAACATCGTTTTATCTGGAAGATGGCCCACTTTCCAACCTGAAATCAACGCCAAACTAGACATACAAGGCCTACCTCAAGGTCCTCAATAACATACCTTGAAACAGAACCTTGGCGTCTAACAATTCGTTGAGCGTCGGAAGCATAGTCGGGATCACGGTGAGATTGGTTGCTGCTGCTGCTCTATTTGCCTGATAGCGATATTGTTCATCCACCACAGGAGAAGGAGCCAAGAAAAGGAATCTGAGGCAGATGAAGAAGAGAAGGATTAGGATGAAATGGAGGAGGAAGCCCTCTTGAAGATGCTCCCGAGACTGCCGCAACAGTCGGTTCATTCAATATTTGTAAGACATCCAAACCTACTATATTCATTTTCAAACAAGTCTACAGGGTTTTGAACCAAGGAAACAGAGTGACACCTACACTTGAGGTTACACATGGAGTACTGTTGGTACATGAAACCTGGAAAACCACCAAGAGTGACACCTGCACTTGAGGTTACATGTGGAGTGTGCTAGAATATGTGGACAATGATAGAAAATTTGGTCTACATGTCGTGTTTGATGGAGTCTCTACGTTTTGTGTTCAATGAACATAAAAGAGATAAAAGGATAATGGCATGCACATTTCGAGTGAGCTAAAATAGTCAAAGTCTAGATCTTCGTAACAAATTCCATATTAACACATGTAATTTATAAATATGTGAAAAACAATTTATAAATCTACCATTTGTTGTGGAATCGTCTATAATAATGTAAAAAGAAATAATTAAAACTTATGTGCATTGCACTCCTTGGGAGGGGTATTTACACTCTGATTAAAATGTGTGGATTAACTAAAATTTATTTTTATTTTTAAATATATACTTTAAATTTTATTAAACTAAAAAGGTAATATAGGTTTTTTCAAGTTTTTTTAATTGAGAATTATAATAGGATATATAGCTTAGACAATGTCGTAATAATATAAATTAAAAAAGGAAAATGGATTCTTAGCCTACTTGATATGTGAAGAATAGTGCCAACTTTGTCATCACAGAAAATGCTGCCCGGATTGTTCTAGCTGTGGAATGAACTTGATGTGTTGAATCCCACAAAATGTATGATCGGAATGTCCCAGTTGGTCCCAACTGGGCAATCAATTTTTTATGGCAAGTTGTCTCATTAGCAAGTTATCCAACTAGGTAGTCAATTTTTGTTATGGCAAGTTCTTTCGTATGTTTCTTTCTGTAGCCATAAGTAGATCTACAGATTCTCCTACTCTTTTTATATTGCATGCCTGAGATTCAAGTGTATAAAAAACCAGTGAAAAGGAGTACGTAAAAAAAATGGAAATGCCTGACCATGAACAATTTTGAGTGTTGCAAAATGAAATGAAAGAAAAAATGTTGACAAAACCTGTAGGTTTCGATAGAGATAAACATTTCAACATCCAAATTCTACAATTTATTACAAAAAATCAAACATAAATGCATAAAATAATCTAAACATACGAGGCTATATGTGCATCCCAACTGCTTGATATTCATCCAATAGAGGTTGTATGTGCATACCAGCTGCTTGATATTCGTCTAATAGAGTTGTTGAACCAAACCCAACTCCCAGTAAGCTCTTACATTCACTGGCTTGCCCATTCCTGCTAAAACAAACAGACAAAAAATGCATAGTTTAGGCCATTTGAACCATACTTTAGGCATTACCCTATTACCCATAATCAAATCAAGCAAAATGTATTGTCGAGCACTGAAGATGGAACTTAATGTAAGAATCACAGTTTTAAAGAGAAGAAAAGATATACAACTCCACCTTAAACCTTGAACCATAATTCTTGAATCCACAAAGCATACTTTTGAAAAATAACAAGCCCAAACATGCCTCAACTCACATGGGGGTTTCTCATTTCAGCCACGAACATGGTAAGTGCATATCCAAATGTTTTGGCAGCTTATGTAACCTCTTTCCCATGCAAACTTACATGTGTATTTCAAGTGTCTAGTCAACTAAATAGATTTTTCAACCCTCTGGAACCAAAGGAACTTATAACTTCAATACTGGAAGACACTGGTTCAACTGGTTATTACCTGAATGCTTTCAACCATCTCACTTCTTTGAATGTTGGTTCATATACATTATGGACCCCAACAAAGAACTTTGCAGTGATTATTGCGACCAATTATGCCACCTGGGAGACCCATGGTACTATTTACTTCTGCATTGATGTTGAATAAATCCCAAGCATTTATGGCAGCAAACATGGTGGGCGTACTCACAAAATCAAGGGAATGACATACTCAACTATAGACGAAGAGTTGCAACCCCTATTTTTCTTCATTGAACCTCCTCCAAATGCTCTGATTTATACGAATCCTTGGCCAATGTCACCTCAGAATGAATCCCAAGGTGCGTTTTTTGCTGGCTTACAAATTTAGTGAACACAAAATCTAGCTAAAATGAATGGCTGATCGATGGAGGAAAATGAGAGGCCCTAGGTTGCCCCAAAACGCCATGAATGTCCTATGGATTACATGTTTGCCAAATTTATAATGAATGTTGCACGTTTTTGGATGGCTTCCAAATTTAGTGAACACAAAATCCAGCCAAAACGAATGGCTAACCGATGGAGGAAAATGGGAGGCCCCAGGTTGTCCCAAAACATCATGAATGTCCATAGGAGTACATGTTTGCCAAATTTATAATGAATTCTATGCGACCTTGTGAGTTTGTTATCGTTCAATATTATAATATATATTTTTGTTTGTTCTCAATTAGTTAGTTTTCATGATCAATTTGGTTCTTTTGTTCGTTGTAGGTCCAAATATGTTGATTCACTCAATTTCACACAAAGGTTGTATAGGCTTTATTAGATGCATTTGATGTACTAAGAATGAGGATCTAAATCACCAGTCCAAAACTTTAAACATTAACTATCTATGGTTACATTGCTTTAAATCCTCCTAAACACAAAACCCACAGTCTTTAAACAACATCACCACCCCCCAATTCACATTAACTAGCTATGGTTACATTGCTTTAAATCCTCCTAAACACAAAACCCACAGTGTTTAAACAACATCACCATACCCCAATTCACTTTGGTGTTTCCTTTCCCCTACTTCTGAAGTATGCTAGTTTTTACTAAACATATGTTTTTGGGCTCGATGGCCAAATTTTGACATCGATCTTGTTCGCATCATCCTTAGTTATCGATGATGATTTAACTTAACCCGATCTGGAGCCCTTTTCTTGGTCAAAATATTTTCACACGTTAATTTATTTTATCCCAATTTGACTTCGTTGAAGGAGCCCAATTGCGAAGTCGGGCCCGATTCCGTGATTTCCCCCCCCCCTCCTCTTGGCATGTTGTGCATTTGAAAAGTGAATTGAGGATGCCTCGATTTTCATTTTTTTTCAATTGTTGTCATATAAAACTTTATATAAATTTTATCACCTCAGACCCACCTATAAAAAGATATATTATCACCTCAATTATGAGAGGACAAGGACGATTCCTGTAACACATAACTCACACCTAAACAATTGGACGAATTTGTGGAGGTGGACCCACCCATAAAACAATATATTATCACCTAAATTATTGGAGTAGAAGGACGATTCCTGTAATATATAAATCACCTAAACAATTGGACGAATTTGTCGAGGCAGAACAACCCATAAAAAAAAATATTATCTCCTCAATTATCAAAGTACAAGGACGATTCATGTAATATATAAATCACCTAAATAAGTAGACGACTTTGACGAGGTAGACCCACCCATAAAAATATATATATATTATCACCTCCATTATCAGAGTTACAAGGACGATTCCTGTAATTTATAAATCACCTAAGCAATTGGACGAATTTGTCGAATTTGTCGAGGCATAACTACCCATAAAATATATATATATTATCACCTCAATTATCAGAATACAAGGACGATTCCTGTGTGGACGGGGGGGCGACTCTACCGGTCATTTAACAACCAAGAATGTTTATAAAAATCACCGGTCATTTAACAAATAAGACGATTCCTGTAATATAAAAATCACCTACAAGTTTGTCGAGGTAGACCCACCCATAAAAATATATATATCTATATTATCACCTCCATTACCAGAATACAATGACGATTCATGTAATATAAAAATCACCTACGACTTTGTCGAGGCATAATCACGTAAAGGACGATTCCTGTAATATATAACTCTCCTCGAAATACCCAATTAACATAATAATATAGGCGGAGGCAGGGCCGGCTGTGGATGTATGATTAAGAGGAAGGTGAGGCGAAGGTAGTTTTGTCGCAGACAGGTAATCCACAATACATGCCATTAATATATATGTAGCCATTGAGTTGTGTTAATGTGATTGTGACTGGAATTGCCCGCTACTTACTAAAAGATAAAAGCGTGGGATAAGGGGCACGCCATAAAAGATAAATTGTTAGAATATGCATCAATCAATCACAGAAAAATGGTGTGAATCAACATCAATTAAGAAGGGAGAAATGATTTTTTTTATTAATTCTCACCCATTTACTAAATGATAGTTTATAAACAATTAGGTTGTTCTCCTTTAAAGAGTATTGATTTGATCTATTTCATTAAAAAAAAATTATTATTATTATTATTTATTTTAAATCCATAAAATATTATTATTATTTTTATTATATCTTAAAATAAAAAAAATATATATAATAAAATTTAAGTAAAKTTTTTATCTACACATCATGTTTYCAAGAAAGACGAAGAAAAAACATTATAACAAAGTTATATATTTCTTATACATTTTAATGTGTATATGTTTTTGAAAACAATGACATTTCACACTGATGGAAGTTAAAAAAAAAACTCATTCAAAATCTAGATGGCTAAACATTTATTTAAACCAAACTTGAAACTTCTTAGTGAATTGAACTTTGATTTATAACAATTAATTGAACTTCAAACTTAAAGTTTGTTATAGTGACGACTTCATATATATATATATATATATATATATATAGATAATGTTGATTTCGAGTAAATGACTTATTCTTACATTTAGAATTTTGAGCTAAAGCTTTTCCTTCATAGTCATTTTTTTTTTTATAAGTAAAGGATTTAATTGGGTATTGGAACTCTTTGATTCTAATTTGAAATTTGCATTTTACTTAGTAATGTATTCCTTAATGCTTATATCTTTCGAATAAGCTTCTAATTAAAGAGGAAATTATAGTATCTAACTTGTCATCATTTATATTTGTCATCATTTATATTTTTGACAAGTAATTATAATATTTAAGTTAAGTTGATGTCATGGATTACCTACTAAGTTTCTACTTGAAAGATTTTGAGTAGGATATTCAAATATTGCATCTATAATAAGGGAAATGCGATTTTGAGTAGGATATTCAAATCTTGCATCTATAATAAGGGAAATGCATTATTTCAAATCTTCTCATATATATTAATCATTGTTTTATTTGGAATTGGTTTTTTTTAAGGATTAAAACTATTAAATAGAAGCGTTGAGTATTACAATTTTGTATAGGATACACTTAATCAACGTGCCAAACTATTATGAAAGGTTATTTTATGTTAAAGGGGTTAAAAATTCAAATGTACTATATAAGAAATTTCCCAAAACTAACAAGATTTGAAATATTTTCATATTTTTAATAGTATCGTTTTTTTTTAAGTAAGTAATATTATATAAGAGGGTCTTCAAAAAACCAGACCATAAGTACAAAAATTAATAACATCCGGATTGTAATTATTGAACTGCTCCAAAGGGAGAAACCAGTTTAGCCCACCGGGTAAGTCTAGCAACTGAGTTTTTACCAGTCTAAAAAAAAACACAAAGTTGAGTTGACTAAGATGCTACTAGAGGAGAAACTATTAAGAAGTAACAGACCCCTTGAGGGGTTAGACAACTGGCGAATAGTCTGGCACATACTCTGTCAAATAACCTGGCCACGGCTCCTCTTCAACAGGTGTCCCTCGATTCGCCCAATGCATGTCGTCACCCACAGTGCACTCGTCTTTGTTGGCAGCTGTCTCGGCGCCTCCCGATGGAATGTGCACCTGTTGATCGGTGGATATGACCGCTTCCATGATCTCCTGCGGAGCCAGCTCCGCAATGACCTCTGCCACACCCTGCATCCTAAGATTCCTGTCGTCGCTTGCTGAGGATGGCGCTCCTTCTGAAGCCTTGCCTACTGGGTAGGCGGGAGAGGCGTCTTGGAAGGTAGAAAGAAGCTGGAGGAGGGTTGAGATTCTCCCGTCCACAAGCTGTAACCTAAAGTGAAGGTCCTCCACTCCCTAACGGAGTTCAAAAACCAAGTCGTAGAGGATGGTGAAGTTTTCTTGCCAGTGCAAATCCGGCTTGGAATTAGAGGACGTCGACGCCTTGTTTCGGGTGGCCCGAACATGAGATGGCATCCCCATGGGCGAATTTGAAGAACCAGGAACCGACACGAGGGGAGGAATGGAGTTCTTGGAGGTTGAAGGAGTGGTGGGGTGGCGCATGGATGGCCTCGGCACAGTTTCACTTAAGGCTAGACACTCGAAGCGGGGGACAGGTGTAGTGGAGGAGTTGGGAAACGCTAACCCAGGCAGCAAGAGCGGCGAGGAGAGTGTTGAAGGCGGACCAGGAGGAGAAGTTGAAGTGCGAGGCTGAGGAGGATGCCAAGGAGAACCCCTTCGCGGTCTTCCTCGTTGTCGCGGCATGGTTTGGCATAGTAAATAGGAATGGCGTTCCAGGCCCAAGGGGAGAACCTGGAGCAGGCCGAAAGTCGTGGACACCATGAGAAAGCAATCAGAACCAGGCCAGAGCGGAGGAGTACTGGAGTGGGAACCCGAGAGAGGGATAGTAACATAAACAGATGGAGAGGCCATTGCACCACGCAAAATAGAGGTTGGAAGAGCCCAAGTAAATGCCCCTGCACTCTACGTAAATGCCATTTAACGCAGGATGGAGTCGACGGTTGTTGGCACGAGCCAGTCACATGGCTCATTGCCTAGCTGGCTCCTTCGCTCTCCCTCAGTGCGCTAGGTAGTCGTCACTAGCACCCCATCCGAGGGTAAAAAATTTGAAGGACATGGGGGTGGGCTTTGATCCACTTATGTGTGCACGGGTCACGATACCATTTAATATGGTATCTCTAGGTGCAACCACACGTTCGACCACTACCTCAAGGTGTCCCCATGGCTCCAAGTAAAGCCCTCACAAGAATTGAACCTTGCCCAACGGTAAAAAACTCCTCGCTTTCCACCATTGGATCCAACCCCTTTAGGCATTTTTAATAGTATCTTTTACAAGATATCAATAATGTATAAAAAATACCCCCAGATGGGGTGCCACGTCGAGAAGGGAAGACACACGGGAACGAGTTGGGTAGAGCCATAATTAATGGCCATCGGCTCCCATCTCTTCACCATTAAGATGGGAGTGAGCCCGAGTAGCCAACACCAGAGGACGAAGCCTCTCACGCGAGTGAAGAGGACGACATACCAGCACACTAAGAACATAGCCTTAATGGCCAAGGCGGTCACGGTCACCTTCATCCTTATCAGTCGCCCTGATGGATATGAGATGCATTTGGAAATTGAATGGCCGAAGGATGAACCCTCGGAGTGTTAGAGTAGGGACACTCATCCAATCAACATTTCGGTTATAGCTCTGCTTCTCTACATGCCGAGAGCAAGGGGACGGCCTCGCAGAGGCGCTGTGTGGTATGCATCTGACTCCCGTAGGAAGCGGCAGAAGAAGTTCGAAAAAGCGTTGGCTATGGCATGCACTCAGAGAACCAGGAAGCCTGGGAGAACCAGAACGCCTCCCATGGCATATGTGGAGGAGATTGTTCCAGACAAACCCATCCAAGTTCCCCTAGAACATCTCTTCTTCACTGTCCCGGATAATTGGGATCTCTCCACCTGTTTCGTGAATGATGCAAAGCCTCAAGTTCCAAGAATGACACACAGTCACAAGGAAGATGACCCAGCAGGGGAATACACAACTTGCTATGTTGAGGGAGAATTCCCAGGCAACACAGAAGAAAAGGCAAATTCAACAAGCGACGAACCTCCAGAGGAAGCGGCACATTAGGACAAGCTGCAAGGACAACGAGGTGGCAGCGCAAATGAAGACAAGGAGGAGATCAATGCACATAAGCCAATTCCCCTCTCCTCCCCTCAGGGAGAATGGTAGGACTAGCCTCCACTCCTCCACCCGGAGCGCCTGGAACTAATTTTTGAAATGCGCAGCATGGTGGAAGACCAAATCCACAGGGCCATCCAAATCAGCCAACGCCTTGACATGATGTACGCTGCTTACTCTAGCACATATCCAAGTCGATAATGCCCTACATGCGCACAGGCCTACGCGATTCCAGTCAGACTGGGAAAGAATGGCAAAGATGACGAGAACACCAGGTAAAAGGTTTTGTGAATGTTCATAGTTAGAAATTTTCTTTTGTTTCAAACCAGAGCTTTAGCTCAGTTAGACTATAGTTATGTTGTCAGTAGTAAGTTAAGGAACAGACTTAAACTAATGGCAGCCATGCGTCCTGGTTTCCTTCGAGCAGGATGGATGACAACCTGGTTATTTTTGTTTGAAAATGAGTGGCATCGAACGACCAACTGTCTCGATTTCCTTTTTAGGCGGGACAGCTGACGCTCCAAACGACTTTGTAAACTTACAACTTCAATATAACAGGATCCTCCTTTTTTACTTAAAAAAAAAAATTAATGTATTAAAAAATATATTATTAGATTTTAAATAAAATATATTTATTAAGTAGTATGCTTTATCCTTACATCCCATCTAAAATAAAATTAGATATCAAAATATCAATAATGTATACAAATTATATTATATTAAGTTGTATGCCTTATCCTTACATCCCATCTAAAATAAAGTTAGAAACACTGTTAAAAAATATTTTAAGTTTGCTTTTAATAGCACATACAGTGTAGTTCAACATGAATACTATACCAGATATTTCAAAATAATACCTTTTGCTTTTCTATGTCATATTTCAAAATGCAAACATTTAATATTGGGCTCCTCGACACAACTAAATCCCTATTTATTTCTAGTCAAAATYTTWATTTTTTAATTATTTTGTTTTTTAAGTTGGTAAAAAATAATATATTCTTTGATTAAATATAAATGAATGTTTTGTTTTTATTTTTTTAAAGGAAAGAGAACATCAAAGAAAATTGGGGTGATTAGCAAGAGGTTGTAATTTTTTTTTTAATGTAATGCCTTTAAATATAGTTGAAAAATATCAAAGGTYGTAATTTTTTTTTATGAAATGCTTTTAAATATAGTTGAAAAAATATCTAAAGATTAAACAATGTAGATTTTGAYACAATTTTATTTGAGACATGTAGAWAAGAATTTATACACYTTGGTTGAAGGATTTGTTCAAAGTCATTGAGCCCAAGAATATTTAGCAATATTTTCAGYTACCTGGTTTTCATTTAAACATAAATATYCATTCAAGTTRTTTATGAWTATACAAAWTTTTTCATCATCTCATCTAATAATAGGTTTACTATCCTTCCAAAGTAGWTGCATACTAGCTTAAGGTATATAGGCATTGCTTCYAATTTCAATTTTRTTTGATGTGTATTTTTAGGRAATTCTACTAATATTCTCTCAATTCTCTCAATTATAATTTTCCCACATATTGCCTAAATAGCTAGTRTCTTCTTTACATCYTCAACTTAGCTACAATAGTTTAGCGTATTTAGGTGATTGTATATGACTTAATATTTTATGGCCTCATCATAATTTCCATAGTTAGGCCTCTAAGTTTATACTAAGGGAAACACTTAAGATACATCTTAATTCTTCTCATGCACCCAACAACTTATTCACACTTTTAACTCAATATTTGTGCTTATAGAATAAATCTAAACCAAGAGGGCATTATATGTTTCAAGCATGGATGATTTTAGGGGCTAAATTTCGCTCATGCGCTAATTTTCCATGGTTTTTCCAAAAACGAGATTTGCTATTTTAAAATTGATTCACCCAAATTCTATAGGATAAAATGATTTCACCTTAAAAATCGCCAAAATTTTGTAAAAACTATATAAGATCCTTAGATATTTGAATATTTTTACAAAAATATCTCCAAACATTTATAGTTGGCATATGAAGGATTAGTAAGATTCGCCAAGGTTTCTACGTTTTAAAATAAATTTCCATCCTTAAAATCATCCCTGGTTTCAAGTTGATTAGTTTGTTGAATTTTTCTCACCATTCTTTCCCTCTTGAAAAGGGTGACATCCTTGGAGCAACATTGGCCAAATAACCGTTCATTAATTTTCTTCAAGAACTCATCATTTACCAGACAACTTGCATAACCTTAATTAATCATAGTTCAAGCAATCACCATGAACCTATCATATATCTTTATCAATAATTCATGTCCTATTATTACTAAATTTACTTACTTATTACACCTTATTAGTCCCTACCGTAGGCATAGAGGGACTATAGCGATCGATAAATCATTGACCTGGTATTAGATTGTGCATTGACCATAAATATTTGCATATTGTCTATTGTTGGAACAAGGGAAGTGAAAACATCGATTTTTATATAATAAAAAGTATCATATTTGTCAAGATCTGATTGGACAAGGGATTGGAGGTCTTATTGCCGACTTTGCTACTCCCAATGTTATATATCTTGGCATATCCAAAGTATTTGATCGTATATGGTCTTTTTGAATAATATATTTTTTTATGCATTTGTCGAAGGTGGATTAATGCTAGTATTAATTCAAATGTTTGGTTTAGCATTTTATGCTATGTAAATTTATGGCAATGTTTGATATGGTGGCATATTGAAAGTTTGGCCTTCCAATACATTCTCTGGTGTTCAAACTATTGTTACAAAAAGTATAATATTTTTTTTGGGATACGTCAGAGACCTGCCACATTGAGTTTTTTTCTTAAATGTTTACAGAGCATTTTTGACAGACTTAAATGTTTACCTAACAGGCTTGGTAGTGTTGAATGGTTACTTAATAGGCTTGTTACAAGACATTTTCTTCCGTTATTAAAATTTATATGCTCCAACAACATTGCTGGTTCATTGGTCCATGCTTGTTTTTTGCATGGAACTGATTTCTTATTTGCATGTTGTCGTTGTTCTTGCTTGCCTGTTCGTGTTGTTACAGTTTGCACATTTGGGTTTCTGCAATCGCGATTGGAACAACATCGTTCCTGGGGGGAGTGGTTGTTGCTTGCTTCTTTCTTCGCTGTATGCTGTTTATTGTTGCTTGATTCGACTTTGCAGGGTTCCGGTCCTGTGCCTACAGTTGGGCCTTATTTGCAGTGTTCCGGTCTTGCACCTGAACTTGGGTTCTAATTTGCTGGTTGTTCTTGTTTTCCCAGGGTTTGCAATGTTGGGATGCTGCATCTGCAGTTGGATCTTTGGTTACATTTTTTTGTAGTGGAGTTTGCATAGAATACTATTAAGATAAAATAATAGACTAAAAAATTGCAGGCGATGTAAATTGCATCTCTTACGCATTGAAGCAGAGTTTGTTGGCCTCAAAGTATATTTCATAGCCGTCGATGCTTTTTCCATGGATTCTGTGTGGCTATGGTTTCATAGATATGAGAGTGCAGTTTGCTGTGTGGGAGATATACCTGTTCTCTCCCTTTTATTTTCCTCTTGTAAATTGCGTTTCTGACTCTGTAGTTTCTCGTGTTTCTATTGTCATTCCGACTGACCGCCATTCGATTGCATACTTGGTCAATTTTATGGACATGGCTTCGCGGATAGGTTCTATCGAACTATGACAGGTCGTGTTTGGTGTATACATTATCTTTCTCGAATTAGTTTTCTTTAAAATAAGGGCTCCTGGACAAAAGAGAATGCAATTTATGAAATTATAGGTTTCCTGGATAGCATAAATTAGACATAGGAAATATGTAATTTTATAAAGTAGATATATAAAGCATGCACAGAGCCCTCATCCCATAGTTAGCCAGTTTTTGCATCGCGGGTTCTCGGGGTAGCCAACTGAAAATTGACAATCGGAGAGTTCCGCGATATACAAATTGACAATCGGACTTGCAGACTATTTGAATTTTAAGGGCCTCGTGTCCAAAAAATTTAGCATTCTTGAAATAGTTTACTTTACGTACATTTTACATATGCTGGTGGACAAAAACACACACAAAAAAATAGTAAACATTTTTTGGATCGTGGGTTCTCGGGGTGGCGGGCTCTAAATTCAGTTTCTATTGTTTGGTGTCCTACAAATAGCACGGAGAGTTCCGCGATATACAAATTGACAATCAGACTTGCGGACTATTTGAATTTCAAGGGCTTATGTCCAAAAAAATTAGCATTCTCGAATTACTTTTCTTTATGTACGTTTTACATACGCTCGTGGACAAAAACACAGAAAAATAGTAGTACCGTCTGTTACATAGGGATCCATTCCCGCTACCTTCACCACTTCCAAATACACATTAAATATGCTTTCAAAAGTCAGAACCGACCAGACAGTTTCGAAAAGACGAGCTTTAATAACTGGAAAGCTCGAGTACATCTCCCATTAAAATGAATAGGCAGGCAAATATTATGGGATATGGTAATTTCTTTTTGCCTGCATTTTGAATTTGCGAAAGTAATTTTTTTTTTTTATATATTTTTTTGCTTGTGCAGTTTTAGTTTTCTTAACAACTTCAACATAGTTCACAAACATGACACCCACAGAGGCCTTGACGTCATGTCCCTCTTTAATATTGTGCATATCTTAGATGTCAGATTTGAGAATTTGCTCGGATATGGGAATTTTAATACATGCTGTTAGACACTATTCAACATACATATTCGAAAAGATAGGCATTAATAAGCGAAAATATCGAGAACATCTGTCATTAAAACGAATCAACACAAAATCTATGAAAGATCATCCAGGGTTGCTTTTAAATACTTATTGCCATTTATCTATATCATCAAAGAGTTACGCTTTAGGGTGCCTTCGTTCTAATGTTCCTGGTCATGGACATGTAAGACAACTTAGAGATGCGATTGAGGGGCAGATGAAAGAAGATAGACTGGTTTTATGTGACATGAGCTTTGAGTAAAAAAAACTCTATTATACAAGAGAAACTCAGAGAGGACGAAAAAAAAAGAACAAGTATGTTCTGGTTGGTGTTCTCCCTGTGTTCGATGCTTTGGTTGGTTGAAAAGGCTGCCTGGAGATTTGTTTGTTGAACTTCTTTGTTTTCTTGCTGGAAATTGTAATGGATTTTGAGGTCGCGTGCAAAATAGTTCTTCGTTTAAGTATAGAGATTCTTCCAACAACAAAGATTTGGCAAGTGTATCGAATTGTACAGATCCCAGAAGAAATTTTTTTCCTCAGTGGCGGCGCATTTACAGTGGCTTGCAAAATGGCCTATCATGTTCATAAATGACACGAAATATTGCTCCATTTGCGAATGTAACCAGAATCGGGTAATAAGAACTGTATGGGTGGATAAAATGACATATTATCACTACAAAAGTTTCTATTTCAAAGTTTGATGAGCTACATGTGGGTCTGGCAACCGACTTGATAGAAATCCATGTTCTTTGTCAAAGTTTGTTCTGTTTCCTCTGGGTGTAGTTGCAGACTCGACATATTTGGCATCACCTCCAAACATTCCAGACCTTTCTGTGGGCCACCATACCTGGACCGCTATGAGGAAAAATATATTATGATGCCATCTGCAACATTTGATACACTTTCCAGACCTGTGCTGGTCCGTTCTGCAGCATTTGATGCACTTGCCACACCTCTGCTGCCCGAAGAAGTTATGTACCTCAACAGATTTGCATTTTTCATATGTGGGCCACCATACCTCCACCGCTACGAGGAAAGATATATTCTGATTCCATCTGCAACATTTGATACACTTTCCAGACCTGTGCTGGTCCATTCTGCAGCATTTGATGCGCTTGCCACCCAACAGGGGAATACACAACTTCCTATGTTGAGGAAGAATTCTCGAGCAACACAGAAGAAAAGGCAAATTCAACAAGCGACGAACCTCCAGATGAAGCAACACAGCCGGACAAGCTGCAAGGACAGCGAGGTGGCAGCATAAATGAAGACAAGAAGGAGATCGATGCACAAAAGCCAATTCCCCTCTCCTCCCCTCAGGGCGAATAGCAGGACCAACCTCCACTCCTTTACCCGGAGCACCTGGAACTGATTTTTGAAATGCGCAGCATGGTGGAAGACCAAATCCATAGGGCCATCCAAATCAGCCAACGCCTCAACATGATGTACGCTGCTTACTCCAACACATCTCCAAGCCAACAATGCCCTACATGCACATAGGCCTACGCGATTCCAGTCATACTGGGAAAGAATGGCAAAGATGATGAGAACACCAATGTTATCGGACTCATCGGTAGGTGTGAACACTAACTGATCTCCCTAGATCCACTTGGATCTAGACCAAAACAGGATAGGACATGACTCTTTCCCTAAGTTTTGACCATTGAATTAACTAGTAGGAAGGAGTAAGTAACATACCTTTATATCGCTTCCTAGGGTCTCTGTTGCTCCCGCTTCGCTCCGGTGCTCTCGTGAAGTCAAGACCAAGAAAACACAAACCAACCAAAGTGAAGATAGCAAAATATATTCAATAGTCAACCTATGTGTATGATCGAGGAATTACACAATAAACTGAGATTAGCTTTATGGGAAAGGGACATGCCATTGTATCATATTAATGGAAAGTAAAGATTACAACCCGAGCCTTGATGTCGCAAACTTCCTTTCGATGGATCTTGGCTCCAACACACACACTTGCTCAATCCTTGTATGAAGAAGATCAAATCCTCTTGATAGACTTGCTAGAGTCTCCAAGCTGTTGTTCAGCTAAGTCCTTCACACAATTCTTTCACCAATTCTCCAATGAATCTTGCTTAACCTTTTCCATGAGAATTCCCTCTATATATAGGAGAGAATGAATTAGTTACTTGGATAAGAATGATCACCATGAACCTATCATATATCTTTATCAATGATTCATGTCCTATTATTACTAAATTTACTTACTTATTACACCTTATTAGTCCCTACCGTAGGCATAGAGGGACTATAGCGATCGATAAATCATTGACCTGGTATTAGATTGTGCATTGACCATAAATATTTACATATTGTCTATTGTTGGAACAAGGGAAGTGAAAACATCGATTTTTATATAATTAAAAGTATCATATTTGTCAAGATCTGATTGGACAAGGGATTGGAGGTCTTATTGCCGACTTCACTATTCCCAATGTTATATATGTTGGCATATCCAAAGTATTTGATCGTATATGGTCTTTTTGAATCATATATTTTGTTATGCATTTGTCGAAGGTGGATTAATGCTAGTATTAATTCAAATGTTTGGTTTAGCATTTTATGCTATGTAAATTTATGGCAATGTTTGATATGGTGGCATATTGAAAGTTTGTCCTTCCAATACATTCTCTGGTGTTCGAACTATTGTTACAAAAAGTATAATATTTTTTTTGGGATACGTCAGAGACCTGCCACATTGAATTTTTTTCTTAAATGTTTAAAGAGCATTTTTGACAGACTTAAATGTTTACCTAACAGGCTTGGTAGTGTTGAATGGCTACTTAATAGGCTTGTTACAATGCATTTTCTTCCATTATTAAAATTTATATGCTCCAGCGACATTGCTGGTTCAATGGTCCATGCTTGTTTTTTGCATGGCACTGATTTCTTATTTGCATGTTGTTGTTGTTCTTGCTTGCCTGTTCGTGTTGTTGCAGTTTGCACGTTTGGGTTTCTGCAATCGCGATTGGAACAACATCGTTCCTGGGGGGAGTGGTTGTTGCTTGCTTCTTTCTTCGTTGTATGCTGTTTATTGTTGCTTGATTCGACTTTGCAGGGTTTCGGTCCTGCGCCTGCAGTTGGGCCTTATTTGCAGGGTTCTTGTCCTGCGCCTGCACTTGGGTTCTAATTTGCTGGTTGTTCTTGTTTGCCCAGGGTTTGCAATGTTGGGATGCTGCATCTGCAGTTGGATCTTTGGTTACATTTTTTTGTAGTGGAGTTTGCATAGAATACTATTAAGATAAAATAACAGACTAAAAAATTGTAGGCGATGTAATTTGCATCTCTTACGCGTTGAAGCAGAGTTTGTTGGCCTCAAAGTATATTTCATAGTTGTCGATGCTTTTTCCATGGATTCTGTGTTTCTATGGTTTCATAGTTATGAGAGTGCACTTTTCTATGTGGGAGATATACATGTTCTCTCCCTTTTATTTTCCTCTTGTAAACTACGTTTTTGACTCTGTAGTTTCTCGTGTTTCTGCGGTCATTCCGACCAACCGCCATTCGATTGCATACTTGGTTAGTTTTATGGACACGGCTTTGTGGATAGGCTCTATCGAACTATGACAGGTCATGTTCAGTGGACACATTATCTTTCTCGAATTAGTTTTCTTTAAAATAAGGGCTCCTAGACAAAAGGGAATGCAATTTATGAAATTATAGGTTTCCTGGATAGCATAAATTAGAAATAGGAAATATGTAATTTTATAAAGTAGATATATAAAGCATGCATAGAGCCCTCATCCCATAGTTAGCCAGTTTTTGCATCGCGGGTTCTCAGGGTAGCCGGCTGAAAATTGACAATCAGAGAGTTCCGCAATATACAAATTGACAATCGGACTTGTAGACTATTTGAATTTTAAGGGCCTCGTGTCCAAAAAATTTAGCATTCGCGAAATAGTTTACTTTACGTACGTTTTACATACATTGGTGGACAAAAACACACACAAAAAAATAGTAAACATTTTTTGGATCGCGGGTTCTCGGGGTGGTGGGCTCTAAATTAAGCTTCTATTGTTTTGTGTCCTACAAATAGCACGGAGAGTTCCGCGATATACAAATTGACAATCGGACTTGCGGATTATTTGAATTTCAAGGGCTCATGTCCAAAAAAGCTAGCATTCTCGAATTGCTTTTCTTTACGTACGTTTTACATATGCTCGTGGACAAAAACACAAAAAAATAGTAGTATCGTCTGTTACATAGGGATCCATCCCCGCTACCTTTACCACTTCCCAATACACATTAAATATGCTTTCAAAATTCAGAACCGACCAGACAGGTTCGAAAAGACAGGCTTTAATAACTAGAAAGCTTGAGTACATCTCCCATTAAAATGAATAGGCAGGCGAATATTATAGGATATGGTAATTTCTTTTTGCCTGCATTTTGAATTTGCAAAAGTAATTTTTTTTTTTTTTAGTTTTTTGCTTGTGCAGTTTTAGTTTTCTTAAAAACTTCAGCATAGTTCACGAACATGACACCCACAGAGGCCTTGACGTCATGTCCCTCTTTAATATTGTGCATATCTTAGATGTCAGATTTGAGAATCTGCTCGGATATGGGAATTTTAATATGTGATGTTAGACACTATTCAACATACATATTCGAAAAGATAGGCATTAATAAGAGAAAATATCGAGAACATCTGTCATTAAAACGAATCAACACAAAATCTACGAAAGATCATCCAGGGTTGCTTTTAAATACTTATTGCCATTTATCTGTTGTGACATAAAATGACTCCGTCCACTTTGAAATCGGCTAGAATCGAATTTCTAAGTTGTCTCGGATGTCAAGGGTCAGGAACATTAGAAGGAAAGCACATTAAACCCCCACTTTTCGACAGTAGAGGGAAATTAATACTTGACAAAGAATGGAATGTTGAATAAGCATCCATTGCAAACATGCCATATCTGGAAGAGACAAGGTATTCAAAAAACTAGGATAGATGTAGTTGGCAGCGCCGATTAAGTACAAAACTCAAAATTGATATTCAACTCGTTTTTTATGAATAAAGAGTTTGAACGTTAAGAAGCTTCATCAATGTACATATTTCAGTATTTTCCAATTTCTGGTATTTGTTTTAATTGTATTTTGTACCTTCTTCCCCTGTGTCATTAAACATGAATGACAAGCTTTTCTTTCTTCTGCCCACTACTTCAATCTAAATAAAGATTGGTCTGTTCTTTTTTTACATTTTACATTTTAGAATAATTTTTCATAAGCGGCTCAACTGTTGACGCAATGTTCCTGTTCATTATGTTGGATATATTACAGCTTCTTCTATTTGATAATATCCATGCATATATACTAATATCAGTACTATTGGAATAAATACAAAAAAACTTAGACAATTATGTTTGGGTTTGCAGTATTAAACAACTATGTTCCTTGTTTTTCCATATACAGCTTGCAGCCAAAGAACTTCCGTAGTCTGCAATTTATGCTTTTATTACTTAAGTAACACCAAATATTGATTGCATTTAATTTAATTTAGATATTGATGTTTATGGAGAGTTGACGTTTGCTCATGTCATTGCAAGCAATACAATATGAATAGATGATAAGGAGTTTATCTTGTTGAGACCACAATGCAAATTCATGTTTTTTGTTGCGCTATGTACATCTTGCAGTCAAAATTTTCGTGGTTTCAACGAAATTTGCGAACTGAAGAGAATCTTGCAAATTGGGAGATCATTTGGATTTGAAACAGAAACAATCCATTAATATATATTAGTATGAATACTATTAAGATAAATGTGAAAACTTTCTCCATTGATAGATACTAGTATGAATACTATTAAAATAGATATCGAACCTTTGTCTTGGCCAATACTTAACTAGTTGTCTGGGCACCAATCCCCAGGTTTGCGGTACCTAAAACCTATGTCCCCTATTCCGTCATATACATTTTGCAGCCAAATAACTTCAATGATTTGCAGTTAATGCTTTTACTAGTGAGAACCCAGCAGGGATTCAAAAACATTGCCATTAATAAACGAAAAAAAAAGGTTTTTTCGACTGTCAGATACTTATCTCTTTTCCCCTTTTGCTTTTCCTGTCCATTATGGCTTTTTGGTTTTATACTTAGTCATCTTTCTATGATGAGTGGTTGTAGGGTTTTATACGAACTGGCCTTTTCTTCTTCCCGCTCGTTATTGCTTTTTGTATATATACTTAGTGCTCTTTCTATGGTATCTGGTTCTAGATTTGTCGGGCTGACATGTCTTCATCTCCATCTATATCCTCACACGACGGATCTGACCGACTGCTGTTCCTTTCCATAACCAATTTTATGGCCATCGCTGTGGGGCCGACTGCTTATCGTTCCGGTATATACATCTTGCACTCAAAACATTTGTGATCTACAATTCCACCGCGGGTTCCTTGTATACATTAACTTCGTTCAAACTATCTGTTGCTGCTTTCCATCCCCAACAACTTTGCTTCCTTCCTGATATACATCAACAATGCTCTTACTAGTGACAAGTGGACACAGTGGTATGAAAGATACTTCTGTGATCTGCAATTTATCCCTTAACTGGTCAGAACTTAGCAGAGGTTCGGAAGCATTTGCATTAATAATCAAACACTAGATGTTCTTCGGTAAGATGCTTTTCCCTTGTCTTCTTCTCGTGTATTATCGCTTTCTAGTTATATACTTAGTCGCGTTTCTATGATCGCGAGTTCCAACGTTGGTGTGTTGACATATATTCATCTCCATCTATATCCTCGCATGGCGAATTGGAGAACCCGTTGTTCCTTTTCATACTTAGTGAATTTTATGCTCGCGGTTTTTGAGTTGGCGCAATTGAACTGTGCTGCTTCTTGTTTCCTCATCTACATGTACCACTCAAAATTTCTGTGATCTACAATTCCATCACGAACTTCTCCGTCCTTTTCCCCTTATTTTCTTCTCGTGTATTATGGGACTATAAAATATGGACATGGTATTTTATAGAGCATGTACAGATTTTTCATTCCATACCTAGCGACATTTTGGATCGTGGGCTCTCGGGCGAGCGGGCTCAAAATTGGGCCTCCATTGTTCCATGCCCTACAAATAGCACCCAAAATTCCATGATATACAAATTGACAAGCAGACCTGTGGACTGGCGGACTCAACATTGCACTTCTATTGTTCCGTGTCCTCCAAACAATGCTCCCAGTTTCGCGATATAGAAATTGACACACGAAATGTAGGGGTGATGGGGTGGAGATTGCCATTGTTTACAGATGCTAATCCCTATGAAGTATCTAACAGTATCTAAAAAATTAATTTTGAATACTAAATTAGCTCTTAGTAGTGACAACTGGACACACAAGTACGAAATAGTTGGGATTGCACAACCCACCAACGCTGGGCTTGCACATTTCGTGAACCCGCAACAGGAGGATCTAAAACAAGGTGCAAAGGTTTCTACAGAATATGTGAGGCCCCAACATTCTAATTGTATCACTCCAAACATTTGAATGCATAATCTGCAACACGGAAGAGTGAACGATGTCGGAATCTGGTACTCAATTTGTATTCGGTAGTCTAGTTATATACTTAGTCACGTTTCTATGACCGCAGGTTCCAACGTTGGAATATTGACATATCTTCATGTCCATCTATATCCTCGCATGGCGAATTGGACCGCTCGCTGTTCCTTTTCATACTTAGTGAATTTTATGCCCGCGGTTGCTGAGTTGGCACAATTCAACTCTGCTGCTTCTTGTTCCGTCATCTACATGTACCACTCAAAATTTCCGTGATCTACAATTCCACTGCGAATTTCTTCATCTTTTTCCCTTATTTTCTTCCCATGTATTATGGGACTATAAAATATGGACATGTTATTTTATAGAGCATGTACAAATTCTGCATTCCATACCTAGCAGCATTTTGGATCGCAAGCTCTCGGGTGGGCGGGAGAGCTCAAATTTGGGCCTCCATTGTTTCGTGCCCTACAAATTGCACCCAGAATTCCGTGATATACAAATTGACAAGCATACATGTGGACTTGCAGACTCAAAATCTATATAATCACACGATGAATCCGATCGACCATTGTTCCTTTTTGTTCTGTTATATACATCTTCCACTCAAAATTTATGTGATCTACAATTCCATTGCTAGCTACTTCATCCTTTTTCCCTTTTTTTCTTCCCGTGTATTATGGGACTATAAAGTATGGACATGATATCGTATAGAGAATGTACGGATTTCGCATTCCATACCTAACAACATTTTGGATCGCGGGTTCTCAGGTGGGCGGGCTCAAAATTGGGCCTCCATTGTTGCACGTCTTACAAATTGACGAGCGGACCTACAGACTGGTTGACTCAACATTGCACTTCTATTGTTCAGTGTCCTCCTAAGAGCGCTTCTAGTTCCACGATATATAGATTGACACATGGAATGCAGGGCTGGTGGGGTGGAGATTGCCATTGTTTACGGATACTAATCCCTATGAAGTATCTAACAATATCTAAAAAATTATTTTCAATACTAAATTAGCACTTAGTAGTGACAACTGGACATAGAGGTACGAAATAGGTGGCATCGCACCCTGCGCAATATAAAAATTGACTACTGGATTCTGACATCATCCACTCTTCCGTGTTGCAGATTATGCATTCAAATGTTTGGAACGATACAATTAGAAATGTTCAGAACGAAATGTGCAACTCTTGGATACTATTTTGGGTTGGCATCAAGCTTTCTTGTACCATGATTCACAAATGTTTCAAAGTATCTGTCGCTGCCTCAATTGGCATCCGACCCTCTGCAATATACAAATTGACTACTGGTTTCACATCTTGTACTCAAAATTTCCGTGATCTAAAAATTCCACCGCCGAATCCTTTGTCCTTTTTCCATTTTCTTCTTCCGCTGTATTATGGTTCTTTGGTTATATACTTAGTCACCTTTATATGATCGTGGGTTCCAACATTCACGGGCTGGCATCTTTATCTCCATCTATATAATCACACGAGGAACCCGACCGTCCGTTATTGCTTTCCATACTCAACCAATTTTATGGTCGTGGTTGGTGGGTTGGAAGTCACGAACTTTGCTTCTTCTTGTTTTGTGATGTACATCTTGCACTCAAAACTTCCGAGATCTACAATTCTACCATGAATGATTCGAACTCCCAAGATTCACTGTACCACGACTCATAAATGTCTATTGTTTCACACAGTAATATGAAACAGTTCATAAATGTTTCAAAGTATCTCTCGCTACCTTCCATCCCCACTAACTTCTTTGTCCTTCCGGCTATCCTACCATACCCTCTTCGCTGTTACACAAATTTCACTCAAAAAGATCCGATACATACAATTTGACCCTCGCGTCCTCACCTTCAACGGTTGTGCCTTGCAACCCTATTTTGTAGCTGTTTTTTTCCCGTGCCCGCGACCTCCATACTTTCTTACTAGGAAATTAGAAACCTTTCATGCTAAAAACTGAGCATGCAGGAACTGTCAACATCGTCATTAATGGGTGAAACACTCCAGGAGATCTCCCATTATTACGCATTAAACGAATATGTGCGGAGAGTTATTTTGTCCCTTCCGATTGTTCATCTCGAACATGCATCATCATATTGTGTTGGAGCATATCCCTAAATTACATTAGTTTATACCTAGCTTAGACTCCTATATCTTGGTTAATACATTCATTTACACTTTATTTCACCTAATTTGGCCACAGAGAAGAAGGGTGCCTCATCCCTAGATTTTAGGGAAAACTGCTAATTTTAGATCAAGACTCAACTCCCAGTTCTTGATTTTCTTGATTTTTCTTGATTTATTTTTGATTTATTCCAACTCCCCCATGAAAAAATCATATATTATTGGGGAATGCGCACCTCCTCTTTGAGTGAGAGATTTATTCCTTAATTAATGATTTTTGCTGTTACTATTATTAGTAACTACTATTTCGGGTCAGTTAAGTGAGTTGGAACTGCTTCTCTTGTCAGTTAAGTGAGCTTAAGTGAGCTAATGCACATCACTTAACTCTTTTGGACATTAATGAGTGTGTAACATGTATCTTTAGTGGTCTAGGTCGAATTATGTGGTCTCCCTTAGCTTATGACACCTATTTTAGCTATTTCTAGCTTTTTTTTACTAGAATTTCTATGTTGGAAATTCTATATATTCACCTCCTCTCTTCTTTTTGAGGCTGGTTTCTCATGTATATTCATTTTTGATTAATATAATTATCTAATTTATGGAGCAAAAACTTTCTCTCATCTCTTGAATATCAGCAAATTATTTGTGTTCAATTTAACTAGAATTCTAGATCTATCGGGGTTTCTGCAGAAATTCTACATGGTATCAAAGCTAGATTGAATCTAGTGGATTGTACACGGTTTTATTTGTAGGTATAGATCATCACGAGGCGCAACAAGAAGAAATAGATAATCTCTCTCAACCCAAAAAACGCATTCTAAATCCTTTCAATTACTTCGAATGGAAGACAAAGATCTCTCTGCTCTGTTGGAAGATTGATTGTTGTCATTGATGTCAACCCTAGTCATGGGTTTTGGACCGCAAGATTGATAAAGGTATTTGGACATGAAGGAAAATGCACATGCATACACAACACCCATGAATGGATAGTATACATCATGCTTTTTCTGGTGGTATGTGGAACATCACATGGATCCTCATGGTTGAGGAGAAATGAATTTTTGAAGATGACAAAGTGAATTGAAAAAGGAAGTACATGTAGGCCCTGAAAATAATTAA